>LOJH01006603.1:0-32221 GCA_001685095.1 Ellobius talpinus
CCGCGCCCGCCGCCTGAGCGCCAGCATCCTGATCCCTTCTACGGCGCCCGCCCGTGGCTCTGCGCTCCTATTGACATTCCACTCGTGTCACGTTCAGAATCCAATCCGCTCTGGCAGCGGGAGAAGGGGAGAGGGCGACTGCCCCGCTCTTGCCGGGTGCCGGGGCTGCCCTCATCCCCTTCTGCGGCCCTGCGAGGGACCCCCAACCCGTGCGCTGCCAAAGCGGCCGGGAGGCGGTGGCGACAACAAGTGGCCGGATTGGGAGGCTCAGTCGCGACAGCGAAGCCTGGAAGGGAAAGGCAGAGGCCGGAACCCTATCCTCCCCCGACCCTAGTCCTTGTGCCTTTCGGGAATAGGGACCGCAGGCTGTTGGCTATTGAAGATCAGCGCAGCAGGCAGGGGCTGGGGTTCCCGGACTGAGTGTCCTGGGGCGCAGTGAGACCCCTGGGGCCTTCCTAGTTCCTTTTCTGCTGAGATTGGGGGCGGGGGTATGCTCAAGATTCCCCTCCCCCAGGCCTCTTGAGGACCCATATGGAGTGGAGTCGGGGACTCTGAACTGAAGGGAGTCTTGGTCCCTTAGGATGTTTGTCGGCTGCTGGGGGAGGGGCTGATATTACCCAGAGAATGGGCCAGTCTCCTATCGCTGGAGTCGAGGGGTCTCAGCTCTGGGGTCTCATCTGAGCCCATAGGAATGCGTTGGAGGGACCAACACAGAAAGGACAATAGTAGGAGCCCAGGGGGAGCCTCTCATAAAGTCTTTCCTTAGTCCAGGCCTGGCCTGGGGCAAATTTTGGGCGAGTAGACTGTGGCGAGAAAGAGAAAGCAATTCCCCTGCTCACCACAGGCACCAGACACCACTTCCCACAGCCAGGCCGCACTCAGGTACAGGAACAGCCATAGAGGGGGGTCTTGGTCTCAACACAGGCGGCACAGATGGAAGGATGCTGTCCCTGACCTGACCTTAGCATTCATCCCGTGAAACCCAGGTCCTGTCCTGTCTGGACCAAAGCAGAGCCTCCTTCAGGTCGAGGGAAAGGGGGGAGGTGATGGGGTCTGGGAGGGGCACACGGCACAGGCCAGTTTTCCTTTACTTTATTGCCTCTTACTCTGGGCCACACAGAAGTCTTCCTCCTCATGCCTGGGACAGAGGCAACATGTCTTCCCAGACCCCAGGCAGGTTTGGCTTCATTCCCTCCTTTGCTTCCAGCATCCCAACCATGACCCTGGCTCCACAGCTCCAGGTCTCACTGGTTCCCTCCACTCCTGATCCCCTGGTCCTAGAGTGCACACTCAGGGACAGGGAGAAGCTGAGAGAGACTGGCATGCAGGGGTGAGTAGAGCAACTGTGGGCAGTGCAAGGGCAAGGAGGTCCAAGATCCATCCGAGCCATCCCACGGACATGCTGGCAGAAGCCCAGCCGCGTTAGTCACCATCCTACCAAACACACACCCTGCTTCTCTTTGATCCCCTTCAGGGCTAGCGGAGGGACCCTGATGCAGGGGGCACCTGAAGGACAGGGTCATCCCTGTGGCTGGCAAGTGGAGGGCACAGAGCCAGCAGACGCCTGTGGGAATCTTCACATGAAGTCAGGAAGTTCTCCCTGGTTCTTCTTGGCTGCTGAAAGCCTGAAGGCCCTCTCCAGGCCCTGGGCTCCTTGCAGCAGGCTTGAATGCCAGGGCTGAGTGCAGAGTGGCTGTCCTTCCTCCAGATGCTACTTTTGCCCTCTCAGCCTCTCCAGGACACACTAGCATTCCTGTCCCAGAGCAGTTGGGGTGAGACCCAGGCCCAGTGCTGGAAAGAGTTTGTGAGGAAGCCACATGGACCAGATAGGATAGTCCGTGGCCTAGGATGAAATACTGCAGACACCTCGTTCCTGCCTGCTGCAGAAATCCAGGGGGGCGGTCAGTCTGTGTGGGTTTGAGTCTCCACACTCTTGGCTCGTGGGGCGAACTTGGACGATCGTTTGCCTACGAGTCTCGGTTTCCGCGTCTATAAAAGGGGGTTGGCGTTGTCATTTCCAGGATGGATGGCGTGGGAGTACTCAGCACAGGGCCTGGGGTGGGGGTTGAGGACCCAAATGTAACGGTGGAAGAGACTGAGGAAGAACACCCTACGAGCCTGGAGAGTGTAGGGTGGCAGCAAGGGGCATGGGGATTGGCCAAGAAGGCGAGTTAGGGGCCGGACTGGGGACCCTTGGTCCTGGGGAGCTGTTCATGGCTAATTGGTAGGGGGAGGAAGGGGCTAGCAGAGTTAACTTGGAGGTCCACCCAGCCCCTGTGAGAGAGGCAAGTGTACTTCTCCTGAATACCCCACCATGGTTGGAACAAACCCCCAGTTCTGAATGTATCCAAGCAGGGACCTCCAGGAACACCGAGACAGACTGGTCCAGCATTCAAGGGTAGGGATGGAAATGGCGGGCCACGAAGAGGAGAGAGGCTGACGGCCACACAGCTAGGTTCCAGGGTGCACACTTGACTGTGGAGCCTGTGTTGAGGGTGGCCAATTGGGGGCACTAATGCAGGTCCACACACACACCCCTTCTGCCTTTGCTTCCTTAAGCCAAGTTCAGCAGCCGCCTCTGCACAGGCCAAAAATTCAGGGCAGATGAAGAGTTGGGGCGCAGGGCCAATGCCGCAGACAATGGCAGCCACCACAGGAGATGACTACTGCCCCTTCCAGTGTCCCCTGTCTATCCAGACAAACTCTCAGGCAGAATGCTGGCTTCCTTTTGGGTCTGCTAGAGACTCAGCCCCTGTACAGCTCCACAGGTTGGGGAGGGTCTGGGAATGTCAAGCTAAAAACTGCAAGTAGGGGACAATATCAGCCTGGAAACCTAGAGGCCCTGCCAGCCCATTCCCGGGCCAGACATCCCTATGCCAAGATGGAGTACAATGAGTTTTGTCTGGCCTCACAGGGCAGGGAAGGAACAAGGCTTTCTTTCGGGGAATGCACCTAGCAATAATTGTCCATGACATACAGTGACAGGCACCCTGAAACCCACCCCCTTAGAGAGCCCTTAGCAGAGGCCAGACCCCAGCCATGGGACAAGAACCTCATCCGAGACTCAGAGGGAAATAAGTGCCTTGCCCCGGTCTTGGCTGCTGAGCAGGGGGTAGCTAGAATTCAAACCCAGGCCTTGGGTTTTTGGTCCCAGCCAGCACGCAGGCCATCCTCACATCCCAGGTTCACCCAGGCCTCCTTTCCCTTCCCACACTGCCATCTGGGATGGTCTGATTGACAACGGCCACCTCAAAGTCAGGCTTGGCCAAACACTTGCATCTACGATTTTTCTTGTTCCATCATTGATTGCAGAAAGTTCCACTGTACAGGTAAACAGTAACGATGGGCCAGAGCTGGGATTCACCCCTGGGTCTGTGACAGCAGGACTGTTTCTCTGACTGCGCCGGGCCTCTGTCGGCAGATGGAGGTGAACAGGGCTGGGTCGGCGCTCTGAAACATTAGTGTGAGCTAGGTGTGCTGGGAGGGTGGGGGTTGGCAGAGGCACAGATGGAGAGCGGCCGGCTATGAGTTTACCCAGTAGCCTTGGGAGGTCAGCCCTGCCTGAGCCATGATGTCTTTGGTACCCACGCGGCTGTCTCAGAGCCCGTCCCCTGAGCATATAATCCCGAGTCACTTGCTCATTATTGTCCCTCCTGTCTGGTGCGTTTTCCTTGCAAGCCTCAGAAAAGGGCATCAAGGCAGCCCTGCAACTGGGGAGTCACCTTGAACCCTGCTCAGACATCAGCTCACAGCAGAGGGTGGCTTTCGCAGCAGCCCCCACCATATCTAGGAGTTTCCCATCCTTCCTTGAGCTCCCTAATTGACTTCATTTTCCAAGGGGTACAATTTCTGACTGTGCCGTTCCCCAAACCAACCCGTGGCTGCTTCCCTCACCTCCAGCTTTATTTCTCTCCTCTGTGGGTGGCCCACAGACCTTGTATGAGGTGCACAAACCTCTGCTTGAGCCTTTCTCTGAGGGCTCTAGGAGACCGGCCCGACGTCGGCCAGTCCGTCCTTTCATTATCCAGCAGGTCTCTGCTCCAGGGAATGGGGACACTGTCGCACAACAATCCATTTTAGGGAAAGAGAGGATGTGTGAAGGGGTGGGCAACTAGAGCAAAGCCCAGACCAGCTCAAGGCAGAGAGGCAGTCATGCCAGCCGGGACTCCAGGCTACACCTGAGAACAGAATAACGCTGCAGACAAAGCAGCAGCAGGTTCAGAGCGGTCTTGGTGTCCCCAGGCTTGAGAACTGTGAACTGTGCCCATGGCACCAGTCCAGAAAGGTGACAACATGGTTAGAAATGAGATGGGGCAGGGGGAGGAAGAACGGAAGCACACCTCCACTATCCAGACAGTTCTCCACGGCAGTCCTAGCTCTGCGGCAGCCATGACTGCTGCCAGGCCATCTCTGGTCACAAGGGACACATTGCCTCCCTCAGGGCCCAGGAAAATGTTGCTGGTACTCGGCCTAGAGCTGCCAGGGTCCAGAGTTTTCAGTACCCCCTTGATCTGGCTCAGATCTGCCAGCTCAGCTCAGCTCAGCTACTTTCCTGGCCCTAAAGCTCCTAGTGCAGAAACCAGTTCCTGAGACTTGCCTGAGGTGTGTGTGTGAGAGGGGGTAATGTTTACCTCAGCCTACCTGTGGGACTCTGACCTCCAGTCTCATACATGATTCCACATGGAAGAGCCAGGTGAGGACTGGGACCTGGGTGGGGTCAAACCACCTTTCTGTGGGCCATGACTTCTGCTCTGTGGCAGGGCCACACTGCTGGCCCACACTCCTTGTTTTCCTAAGGCCTGTGAACGTGTAACTAGCAGCCCAGTGTAGGAGCCTTGAATTCTCACCGAGTTAGGCTGGCCTCCTGTACTCAATAGAGCAGTATGGAGCATCTCATGTCTTTATTCACACACACACACACACACACACACACACACACACACGACTTGACTGCCTGCTGAGTCAGGGGAACAACTTAGGCAAAGGGGCCAGGAGGCTGCCAAATGAACAAGAGGCCCACAGGGAGCTGGATCTAAGGACTGAAGTCTGTTCCTCTAGGGCAATGTTCTTTAGGACCCTGCCGAGTGTGATAATCAAGGCAGAAGCAGACAGACAGGTGGGGCAAAGGTGAAAGGTTAGGGCCCTTCAAGTCCCCCCGCCCCCCCTCGCTTCTGCCTGAGTACTGCTCACACATTGCACCCATTTGCTGTGGGTAAGACTAAGGCTGGTCTGAGCGCATGTGTTGAGTTACTGTTCCTCCCAGAATCCCTCAGGTCCTCAGGCCTCAGTCTTTCTTACTATACCATGCAGAGTATGAAGCTCAGAGATCATGCCTGGGCCTGGTGGGGATCAGCTATTGTATCTATTTGCATCTAAACAGGAGGCCTGTGAATTTTAGCCATCAATTAGTAGCTTGAGTGGCCATCCCACTGTAAGCTAATGCTGCCTGATGGCAAAAATCTGAACTGGGAGAGGAAGCCCAACAGGAAGATGAGGCAAGAATCTGGCGTTCTCCCTGTGCCCACCACACGGTGTAGTCCTGAGCACACCAGGAAGGCTGTCAGACCCACGGGTGGCCACTGTCTCAGGCCGGGCACACCTTTGTCTCTGCCTTGCCTGCCCAGAGACTCCAGATCACAGCCCAAGAGTGACCTGGACACCCTATGACAGAGCTCTAGGTTCTGAGTGGGGCTCAGATCCCAGGAATCTGGGAAAGGGGACATTAGGGTCAGGCTGAGGGTTCAGCCTTCTGTTCCTCCACAGAGATCCGAGAGGCCTTCAAGGTGTTTGATCGCGATGGCAATGGCTTCATCTCTAAGCAGGAGCTGGGGACAGCCATGCGCTCCTTGGGCTACATGCCCAACGAGGTGGAGCTGGAGGTTATCATCCAGCGGCTGGACATGGATGGTGAGATGCTCTGCCTCGATTTCCTTCCCACCATTACCTAGGCCCCAGGGCTTAAACCATGGAGGCTAAGGCCACCTGGCCTCTTACCTCTAGCACTTCTCAGCCTAGAAAGTGAGGGGACAGGAGGTGTGACAGCCACACATAGGATCTAAGACTGCCCCTTCCACTCTGGTCTGAGAAGGATTTTAAGGTTGGAAAAGGAGGTAAAATAACTCTCAGCTTCCATCATCCAAACAAATGGTAGCTGTATTTGCCACCTGCTATTTTTATTAAAGAAAAACTCCTAAGAATGATTAGCAATGCCAAGTCCCCTCTGCTTCATCCCACCTGTTGCCTCCTAGCCCCTTCCTCTCCCTCCAGAGCAGGCACCACTAGTCTGGGCAGCCGGCTTCATGCTGAGCCTTATTCCCATCTGAATGGCAGAGAGTGATTATTGCTGTGCTGGGGAGCCATGGAGAGTTCCTAGTGTACTAGGAGAGTTCACACATCTGGGGACCATCTGCTGCTCTCCTCCCCCAGTCCCCAGTAGAGCCCCATCACCAGCTCAGAGCCTGGCATGTTAAGCATCCCTGAAACTGACTGGAGGCTCAGGGAAGGGGTTGAGGTCCCATGCAGGCCAAGACCCCATTTCATGCCTTTTGAACTCTGGGGTGCCTGGTCATGCTCTCAGTCTGACCCATTCACTAGTCCTGTGCCCACTCTAGGTGATGGCCAAGTGGACTTCGAGGAGTTTGTAACACTCCTGGGACCCAAGCTTTCCACCTCGGGGATCCCAGAGAAGTTCCACGGTACTGACTTTGACACTGTCTTCTGGAAGGTATGCCCTGGCTGCCGGGACTCTGCTGTGTGACTGTGGAGGTGTTGAGGGGTCTGGGTGTGGTCAGACCCACACTGTAACGAGAGGGATGGCCACTGTCCACTGGATGTCCCGCTTCCTGGAGGCCTGGGCTCCTTGAGGCAATGGACCAGGTGGTCCTAGTCTTACAGGATCTGGAGGCCTGTCTTTGGGCTTGTGTTCCTACAGGGTGCTGGGTGGGGAATGTGGCAGGGTAGTGGTCAGAGCACTTGTCTCTTTTGCCACCCAAGTGTGACATGCAGAAGCTGACAGTGGATGAGCTGAAGCGACTCCTCTATGACACCTTCTGCGAACACCTGTCCATGAAGGACATAGAGAACATCATCATGACAGAGGAGGAGAGCCACCTGGGCACCACCGAGGAGTGTCCTGTGGACGTGGAGAGTGAGTGGCCTGCCTTGGGACCTCGTGGGTGGGTTCCGATGCTTGAGCAGGGGGACACACCAGGGGTTTGCATGGGGCCTCCTTGTCCCCAGCCTTGTGTCCTTGTTTGCCCCAAGTCCATGTGCCGAAGTGCAGACCTGACTCCATCCCTTTGCTGTCCCCTTCTGTCTCCCCCCCCTCCCCCGGTGTTCCTGGTGGGCGGCTGCAGCCTGTTCCAACCAGCAGATCCGCCAGACGTGTGTGCGCAAGAGCCTAATCTGCGCCTTCGCCATCGCCTTCATCATCAGTGTCATGCTCATTGCAGCCAATCAGGTGCTGCGCAGTGGCATGAAATAGGCACTACATGGGTGCCCGCCTGGCACACTCCACACCCACTGCTGCCTGCAGCCTTTCCCCTCAGCTTACTCTTTGGGCCACCACCCACAGGCACTTTGAGCCTGGACACTGACCACCCCAATCCTCATCCCATAGGCCTTGCATGGAGCCATGGCCCAGCTGTGGAGGACCTGGTTGTGGCTGAGGACAGCACTAGCCCCTTTACCCTGCCTGTGCCCCTACCTGGCCTGTATGTAGCGATAACTTCCCACCACCCGGGAGCTCCTGGGAAAGGAGGGACTTTACAGAAGTCCCTAGGATCCAGTTCGTGTTGTGATCTTTTAGGCAGGCAAGAAACTCATGTCCAGAGCTGTGGGTGGGGTGGAGGTGGGCACAAGGCTAGGGCTCCTGGGTCCCTTCCTCTGATCCTCCTTAGACTCAAAGCCAGTCCTCCCATCCACCTTCTGGGGCCTGTGTCTGTCCATTTCAGAGGTGAGGAGCCTGAGGCTGGGGGGGGTGGGTAAGATCTGGCTTCAGATTCTTCTTCCACATGGCTTTTCAGGAAAGGCAAATGCTCATGCAAGATGGGGCATCAGTGGTAGCTCTGAGGCCCACAAATTGCCGAGCCTTCCACCAAAGTCTTAGAGACCAAGGTCAAGTTATCTCCCATCACAGAACCTAGAAACCCAACTAAGGAGGAGAGTAGAGCCCCTGTAGCCCACATGACTTCCCCATTGGCCAGGGTGCAACCTGAAGGACCTGACTCCCCTGAAGATCTGGCATATGCCAACAGTCCAGGGCCTGCCCTTCTGGAGTCACTTCTCTGTGCTCCCAAGGCCTGCCCTTCTGGAGTCACTTCTCTGTGCTCCCAAGGCCAGAGATCCAGCTCTCAGCTCTCATACTTGCTCCACGTGTGCCATCCCATTTCCTGGCACTGGTGCAGGCTGGGCAGACGCAGGGCCGAGACAGTTGGCATAGTCCTTGGGCTTCTTTCCCTAGCCTGGGGCCACAGCCACACTGGCATGCTCTGTGCCCAGCCTGCCTGAGCCTCTACTGATCCCTAAGCAAGAAGGGCTGTATGTAGAGGACACCCTGGAGGGGATTTTGTCTCATTCCAGCCCACCTGTCCCCTGACGGAGGCAGGAGGACAGAGTCAACAACATGAGTGCCAGCAAGACCATGGAGGACAGACTTTATCAATGTTTGGACGCTTCTCACCCATCTTCTCTGAGGGATGGTGGGTGGATGAGGAGGCCAAGCTCATGGCAGCCCTGCTTCATAGGTTGAGCAAATGTCTTTACTGTGACTGGTGACCAGAAGTCAGGCGGGGAGGGGGGAAGAGCTCAGCCCCACTGGACTCTGGACTGTAGGGACCATCCTCCAGGAGGGGGTGCCCGCAGGGAGGGGGGCAACTCCTGCATTGGTGGCCAGCCCACAGGGTACTGGAAGACAGTGGTTCTGATGGGTTCCGCCCTAGAGAGAAGAAAGACAGAGTCAGAGTGGGGCACCTCCCAGAGCCACCTTGCTCTCCCACCTCCCACCGGCTATGGGAACGGTGGCCTCCTGCATGGCCCTTCTGGAAGCAGATGCTCAGAGGCAGCAACCTCTTCTCAGGACTGAGTCCAAGATGGGGCTCCAGGTAGAGACTGAAGGACAGGAATGGTTTTGGGCAACATGGAAGTACTCTTAGTGTCCACCTGTGGGGACCAGTTAAACATATATGCACGCCAACAGCAGAGAATACCATGCAGCCTGTGTAAAAATCAAGGCCTATATGCACTGATGAGGAAAGATATACTATGTAAGGAGAAAAAGCTTATAAAATAATGTATATAGCATGATATTTTTGTTTAAAAATATATAACATATAAATGCATAAAAACAACCCTGGAGTCACAGAAAATATTAACAGTGGTTCTATCTGAGTGGTGTGGTAATGGATGGGGTGGTTTGTTTTAACCTTTTTATACTTCTCAAAACTTTTACCAGCACATAAGCCTTTGAAACTAGGAAAAAAAATCTATTTTTTTTTAAAAAAAAGCCTTACCTCTTATGCCACTCACTCTCCTTACTATTCACCTCCCTCAAGTCAGAGCCCATCTGAAGTGATCCTTAGGGAGGACCCCTGGGAGCAACCTGTAGTATCCAGGCCCAGAGCAGCATGCAGGCAGCCTGCCCCTGTCCCCTACCCAGACCCTGCAGACCTAGGCCCACCTGCCTGATGTCTCAGGGTGGAGACGAGTGGTGGAGATGGCATCTATGCCCCAGGTCTGGCACTAGGAGGTCATCCAGTGACACAGTCATACCAGACTAAGAGCTCTCATGAGAAAGACACATGGTCTAGAGAAATCCTGGAATCCTCATGCAAACCCTTTTATTCAGGTAAGGCAGTGAAGGGGTCAGCCACATGAGCAAAGTTTTACAAGCACATAAGCCAAAAACAAGCAGTGGGAGGGGGAGCGGTTCACGCTGTCCCCTAACCCTTCAGTTTCTTCTGCCTCAACTCTCAGGAAAGGAGAGGTCCTGGCAGCTCCTGACCACCTTAGGTGCCTAGCAACCAGCCCTCTGCAGAAAGAAGAACCTGAGCCTCCAGTGAGGTGTCAGGACAACTCAAGACCAAGGTGATTATGGGGACCGCCTCAGGGTTTGCTTGGCTATGTCCATCCAGTCTCCTTTAGGGCCAGACCCACAGCAGTAGTGCCTAGAGTGGAGGTCTTGCTGAGAGCCCCAATGCAGCTTCCAGAACTCCCATTGGGAGGACAGGGACACCCCTGCTCAGTGACTTGCTGCCTGCTGAAAGTGCAGGAAGCAGAAAGCAGCCCTGACATGACTGACGGGGCTGGGATTTGTAAGCACCACCAACCACAGTAAAGATGGTATAGGAGAGAACTCCACAGTTGCTGAAGGGAGTATCCCAAAGAGCAGCCAACCTGGGAATTCCTGTGGGGCCAAAGTAATGGTGGGGTTCCCCCAGGGAGGGGTGGTCCTGGGGAGTTCCTACCCCTAAGCCTCAGACCTTCCCTTTAAAGTGGCTCATCCAGTGCTATGCCTGCTGTGAGGCTCCCAACAGGGCATCATTCATGTCCACTCATGGACACTGACACCCTGTCCAGACCCTGCCTCAGAGCCCACTCCTGCAGAGCACAGGGGTCACAGGTATGCAGTGCTCTTCATGGCCCGCTCGCTCTGTGTACAATACAAGGGCAGCAGCAGGAGCCTGGCAGGCCCCCAGCTCTGGTCCTTATCAAAAGGAAAGAGTCTTACAGGGGAAAATGCGCAGGACAGAGCGCTGGCCCAGAAAGGGGTGCACGTGGGAGATTAAGAAGGATAAAGGCTCAATCACAAGAGCCAACAATAGGAAGCACGGATAACACTGCCTGGCGGGCCAGGGATTAGTCTGTGTGTCCGTCCGAGGTCTGAGGCCAGTTGCTCCCTTCTGCAGCTGCTGTCTGCTCTTGGCTAGTCCCTCAGGGTCAGGACTGAGGAAATGAACAGACACCAACAGTCTATGCCTTTGGGAAGCCTGTGTCCCCCATTAAGGAGAGCCCACAAGTCTGGGTGGTGCTGAGTGAGTCAGGTGGCATCTGTGCCCCAGGGAAGAGAGCATACATCCTGAAAGGAGGAGTCCCTACAAGGGGCCCTTGGTGATGCCATTTAGGCTAGGGTCCTGATCCTCAAAAATGTGTCTTAATAGTCACCATGTCCTGGTCATCATTTCTACTAAAGCTTGCAGGCTGAGCAGGGTTTTGCCAGGAGAAGAGGTGAGGAGGCAGTATCCAATGACCCAAGCAAGGTTAAGAGATGGGTAATAGGTGCTGTCCCTAGGCCCTGTCCCTTTGAGTCTGGGTCCCAAGAAGATACCTCAACCTCAATGGACATCGCAGGGTCTCAGACGGGGTAGCCTGAGGCCAAGGTACCTTTCAAAACTGGTGGGGCTGCAAGGGCTGCAGAGGACAGTCAGGGGCTAAGGGGACACTGCTCTCACACGGCTCCTCTCAGGGATGTGAGACAGAACAGAGAAACCCACGGTGAGTCCAGAGATGCGGAGGCAGAACCCAATGCTGGAGACATATGTCAGGGTAAACCATCACCTCTCTCCTGTCAACTCCTTTCAAGAGTGTCTCTGTCCAGGAAAAAAGCCCTCTTGCCTGGCGCCCTCAGGAGGTGAGTGGTTGGGTGGAGAGAGACAACAGGCAGCTACAGAGAAAAGCAATTCCCTGGAAGTGGCCAGAAATCAGGATTCAAACTTCTACGAACCTAGGATGGCAACTTCCCCACCAAGTTGTTGCCATTGTCACTTCAGACCCACGCCTGAAGTGATGGTCCTTGGGCAGTCCTGAACACTTTAGCAGAGGAGCCGGGGCCTAAGCAGCAGGAAGAGCAAACTCCAGAGCTGCACAAGAGTGTGCCAGGCTCTGAGTGCCTGGGACCATGTACAGGACACACCGTGAACGCCAACCAAGCCATCGTGTGGTGGCCACCTCTAGTGGCAACTTGGGCTACTTGTTCATCCTCAGTTCCCGTATCATCCCCTGCTCCTGTATCCACTCTGGGCATGTCTGTCTGTCCTCAGGCAGGGACTTTGGGCATGCTGTCTCTACTTGCTTGCCACTAACTCAAGTTCAGAGACAGGGTCTTCCTGAACCCTTCTCACCGCCCCAATATGCCCAGGCTGTCACTCACTCACACGGAAGGGGACTGCTAAGGCAGAACAGTGGAGTAAGCAGCCGTTACATCACAGTCACCAAGTAGAAAGCTCAGAGAAACACTTATGGTGGGCTCAGAATGAGCACCCTGTGGGTTTCTGACCAGCATGAACCCTCGGACACTGTTGAAAGAGCCTAGATCCCTTTGAATGAGTCCAGAAGAAAGGGGTGGCATATTCTGTTTAAGTTGTATCTGTACTGTATGTTTTTAAAATGGGGTACAGACACAGGGTATAGGTTTAAGCTGAAAGTAAGATGGGGCTGTAGAGGAGGTTCAACAGTTAAGAGCACTGGCTGCTCTCGCAGAGGATCCAGGTTTGATCCCCGGCACCTATCACAACCATATAAACTCCAGCTCCTGGGATCCAACGCCCTCTTCTGGCCTCCACAGGCAATGCACACACATGATATGCAGACAAGTATGCAGGTAAAAATCCATACACATAAAAATTAAACCACTATCTTTTGAGCGGGGGGGGGGNTTTCTGAGACAAGTTTCTCTATGTAACAGTCCTAGCTGTCCTGGAACTTGCCCTGTAGACGAGGCTGGCCTTGAACTCACAGAGGTCTACCTGCCTCTCCTCCTGAGTGCTGGAATAAAGTGAGCACCAAGACCCTGTACAAAGGTGATTTTAAAATGCCACAGCAGAGCTGGAGAACAGCTCAGCAGGTGAAGGTGCTGCCACCAAGTCTGCAGACCTGAACACACATGTGGAGAGAACTGCCTCCTATAAGCTGTCCTGACTCCCTTCTGCATGCTACGGCATGTGAATGTGCACGTGTACATGACCTCCTCCCAAATAAATGTAAAACAAAACAAAACAAAACCAAACAGTTTTAAACACAATACTAACCCTTTTCACTGGGACAAGAAACTCAGCCTTCCCCCATGGCAGAGCCTGGAGGGACGTCTTCACCCACAGAATGTTTGACAGACATCGTAACATAGCCAAGCCACTATCCCTTGAGGTCACAGCATAGATACATAGGGTCTAAAAATCAGAGGCCATCTGTATAAAGTCATACCCAGCTCTCAAACCAGCCTTATCCCTTTCTCCTCTACCTCTAACACCCGGAGGGGCCTGTGGCCTTGGCCTTGCCTTAGGCTGTGTCACCGTGTGGCTGCAGATGTTCCTGCCCCACTGCTGTGCATCTGTCTGCTGAGGTGAAGTGTGGACTGCACTGACTCTCCAAAGAGAGGAGCACACGGTAACTCTAATAGTGCCTGGCTCAGCTAGTACCTGTATAAGAAGGGAGAGATTTCCACTTCAGAGCATTCAGAGCATCCTGAGTTCTCAGGGTTGCAGTGGGACAATGACCCTGTTGGCATCCCCTTACTCTGCTTCTTCCAGTGTCTCTGTGAGCTTCAGCTTCCCCTTGTATAGGGCCCTACAGGGGACAGTGAGCCCCAGGGACATAAGGAGCTTAGCTGCCACAGGTAGGCCCTGACCTTTTGCCATGCCAGCTGTGGAGCCACTAGCCTCTCCTTTAGCCGTATGGGGTGAGCTATTAAAAGAAGGGCCAAAGGACCAGGCAATTCTCCAGTGCAACTCCCTCTAGCTGGGGTTTGAGAACCCAAGATCTCCCAGTGGGGTCACACCTCCAGGAAGGTCTGTAGTGAGGGTTCATGGTCAGGTTGGCTCAGGACACATCCATAAGAAAGGAGGAGGGACAACCTGTACCTGATACTCAGGGCTGAGCTCAGCCTCTTGGCTCTCTTCTCCAGCCAGTCCTCCAGGTGACCCTCAGGAAGCTCAGCAGTCTCCAGTGGCCACTCTCTGGCCCGCCTCTCCTCTGTTGGGGACAGAACGACAAAGGGTAAGGGCCACACCCCCCACTGGCCTGAATCTCACTCTAGCACAAAGCAGCGGATCCTGGGCAAGCCCTGGGTCGGCATACTGGTCTGTCAGGGGAAGTGAGCCAGTAGGTCAGGAGCAGGGCCACAGGCCCATCTCCTTCATCCCACTAGCTGCCCAGCTCCTCTGTCCACAGTGACTCAGTGGTGTAAGCTTCGCTCTGTTCTCTGTGAGACACGACGGCTGTCTCCAAGCCTTGGGGAGCTAGAAGCAGGACAATGAATGCAGGGCTGAATTCTCAAGGTGTCTAAATCCGGGATGCAGGAGGCCCTGTGGACTAGAATGGGGCTGAATAGCAGCTCGCACCTGCCAAGTCTTTGATCCCAGGCAAGGAAATAAGCCTCGGTTCTCCAATGAATGGAAAGAACTCACACAAGCTGGTGTGGGTGAGGCTCTCACTAGTGTGGGATGGGGCCCTGCTAGGAAAGATAAACTAGTGGATCCACACTTAGGACCAGGCTCTACACTGACTACACAGGTGTCATCTCACTCACCTTCACAACCATTATTGTCTCCAAGGTTACAGGGGAGGTGACAGAACCAGTGCCATTTAAACTGTCAGCTGCCCCAGGCCTCATCCTATCTTTCTTTCCACTAAACATGGCCTCCTGCTCAGGCTCTGTGGCCTGTGTTCCTTTCACTGTGAGCCAACCACTCCCTGAGAGTACATGTCCAGTGTGGCTGGCCCCATGCGGCCTCACTTCCTCCCTGGAAAGGCTCCTGGAAACCCTGTAGGTGCCAGACTGCAGGTCCTTCTGTCTGAATGCTGGCTCATTTTCTCCACCTGTTCAGTAAGGTGCTACAGGGGATGGTGACAATCATCTAAGTGGGACTTCCAGGATCTGTAATGGGAATGAGCAGCGGAATCCAAAGGCAGACACGCCAGCTTTCATGGAAGCCACAATCACCAGGCTGTGGGAACCTGAGCACAGGAAAAGTAGCTTATGGGGGGAGGGGGGAGGTCTTATGTTTATTCAGGCTTGAACTAGCTATGTAGTTCAAGTTCAGGAGGACAGCCTTAAACTCTTGATCCTGTCTCCACCTTTCAAGTCTGAGACTACAGGTGTGTCACCAGTCTAGTAGGGAAGTGTTCTCTGCAGATTTCTGTCCTCAGGGGGGAAGGAGCAGAGGTAGAGGAGGGCATTTGGAGGGAGGGAGCATCCAGAAACAACAGAGACTAGCAGGTGAGCTGAGTGCACACCCTCAGGGTGCTGGGAAGAAGTCACGGTGCTTCATTCCCAAGGAACACAGCCGTGCTCTTGATGTCCACCCAATGGGGCAGCTCAGGGACTCTTCATTAGCCTGGGCAATCTGAGGCTTATTCACACAGAACATTCCGGAAGGGAAAGAGGGTTGGCACAGAACAGTTTCCTGCTATTAGAACCTCTCCCGTTTCTACCCCCAATTCTGCTTCACCCCTACGTACCCTCCACCTGGATGCTCAGTTCCTGCAGGTCTTGTTCTGACATGTGGGAAAATCTGCAGTTGGAGCCAAAGTCGCACTGGCCTGCAATGGGAAGACCATCACTCTGAGTTTTAGGGGCAGAATTATTTGATCTAGAGTAGCAGCCCCAGCCTGGAACAAAAAGCCAGACTCTCTGGTCCTGCTCACACTCAGTGGCCTGAGGTGCCAGCCTGACCCATCACGCCCCATTCCTGATGCTTTGCTAGGAGTATCCATGAGTTTCCCCCAAAGCCTGTCAGTGTTAGGTCACACAGCCTGAGCAGGCCATCCTCACCAGTCCATGCTATGGGGCTCAATGAGCGCCACTTGGATTCCTGAGAAGCTCATGCTTCCTCTCTAGACCAGGTCACTGCACACACTGCGGCCCCACCTGGTGTTCTGCCTGCTCTTTTAGCTTGTACAAGCAACTGGACTGCTCCTCAGAGAACTTGGGGGTAGCTTTGCCAAGCAGAAGTCAATGTTTGGATGGCTTTCCTATTATCAATCAAGGAATCTGAATCATGGCTTTCAAAATTATAGATCAGTGGCATCCTTGGCGAGAGCAACCTACCAGCAGTACATGCATGTCAAAGTGAGTCTGTGGGGGACCCTGACCTGCAGGCCTGCTGGCCACTTGTCAGGCAGCATTGTCTCCTGAGACAGCTTCCCTGCTCTAACAGCAGTGCCTTCCCTAGTGCTATGTGAATCCTGTGGCTTTCAGCTTTGCTTTGATTGCCAGGAAGCTCAGGGCTAAACCCTTAGCAGAGCACATAGGCCCTCAAGAATGGGTATGGAAACTAGATATTACTGGATTGTCTGACTTCCTATCCTTTACCTTAACTGTCTTTGCATCCCTTACTTGCTGATCTCTCTGTCTGTCTGTCTGTCTGTCTGTCTGTCTGTCTCTCTCTCTCTCTCTCTGTGATTTTTATCTAAACGCAGGGCTTTCTACACAGCCTTGGCCAGGCTTGCCTCATTGCCCAAGTACTAGCATGCTGGGTAGGTACACCACACCCAGCTCTATACTCAAACTTTTATGAGCTAAGCACTAAGTACTCAAAGGAACACCAAGCACCTGTGCTTCTGACCCTGAACTTGGGATTGCTAGACCCACGCTGTCTCTGCCTCTCCCAGCTGGGAAGGGGGATGCAGGAGATCAGGCTTCCTGGCTAACCTAACCAGCTGGTCTATGACCTCAGTAGTGTTCCATGGCTCACTTTCCCCAGAGCTTCTTATTCTAAGTAAGTCAATAAAACCACAGCCTATGCCTGAAGGTCTTTAGGTGAGAACAAGTTCCTGGAGATGCTTTAACTACAAAGTGGTTTGGGATGGTGGCAGGGACTGGAGGAGACACTACCGGGTGCCATGCAGGCCAGACAAGATGCTGCTTGTCTGTAAGGACCAAAGCTGAACACTTACCTGTCAGCAGGAATTTCCTGCAAGGTCTCTTGTTCTGTTCATCCAGCAAGACGGCAGCTGCATCTGGAAGAGAAGGTGGATTCAGATGACTCCACCAACAGAGATGGAACCTCAAGGGCGTGGCATCAGTGGCATAAAGTCATAAGAAGAGAGCTCTCCACCGTGGAGGGGGTGTAAGCTAGGGTGGGCCATAGTGGGTAGAGATGGTGGATAAAGGGATTCAAACTGAGGTGACCTCCACTCCTCACGCCCCTCAGGACTAGCTAAAGCCATGAGGCAGTCTGAGGTTAGAGGTGCTCCAGTTGTCTGCCAATGGGTTTAGGTGGGGGTGGGGGACCTCTGTGTACTCTCTTCCTAACCCCCTGCAGGTCTGTGAGTACAGTCACAGACCAAACACAGATGTTCTGATCCGTGGCAGGCCACATGTCCAATGGTGACCTCCTGCCTAGTGATATCATGGTTGTTCCAGTCTGTGACGTTCACACAACAGTGTATCCCTGTTATTAAGTGGCACGTGATATTTCAACATGAAAAACTTCCCAGAAAGTCCTGATGCACAGGACTGTCGCCTTCCATCCCTACCAGGGGCCATGGAGGACTCCCGGAGCAAGATTGTGGTTCCTAATCTTTTCATTTTCCTGGCTCCAGTGGTGGGTACTTGGCCACACTAGCCACTGCCCTGTACAGGACTTCCGAGTGATCGTTCTAGATGTTCATTTTAGCCCTGGTTTCCCATTTCTCCTCTCTTTATGCTCGTCATACAGTTTTGAATTTGTGTGCTTCTCAGCAGGAAAGGAACCCATGAGTGGACGAGGCATGGAGGTGAGTACCTACAGCCCTCACTATTTGGAAGGTGACACAGGAGGACTGTTCAAGTGTAAGAGTTCAAGGCCAGCTTAGGCCATGTAGTCAGATACTGTTTCAAAACAAACAGGAAATCTGAGTAAGGTAGAGAAGTTGACCCCGAGCTCAGAGGTTCTTCTCAGCATGCTAGACAAGAGGAGAAGGACTGGACGTTCACCCACACCTTTCCAGAGGCCATGGCTCTTGAGTCTGGAAGACCTGAGCTCGAGCCCCAGGTGTACGTGGCCACAGGAAGCTGTTGTCTTTCCAGGGTTGTTTTTCCCCACGTAATGGGAAGAAAAGTTCCCACTTGGCAGGGCTGTTGTGAAAGCTTCACAGAACAACAGATGGGGAGCCCTTTAGAAGTGGGTCGCAATCCTGCTGGTACTTCAGAGTCACAGGATCTGGGCAGCACTTGAGAGCACTGCCAAGCGGCCTTCCTCCGTGCGAACAGATCCATCCTGTATGGGCAGGGACTGAGCCTGAGACAGGGCATGTGGTCAGGAAGTAGCAGCACCGAGCCTGTGCTGTGATGTGAGTCTAGAGCCCTGCCTTTTCAATGTGGTTGGGTAGTGGACAGTGTCAAGGGGATACTTCCTTGCAGAGCAGCAGTGGCTGGCAGGGCTGGCAGTCCTCTGGGACTGGAGTTGGCTGTCAGAGAATTCATTCCAGCATGAGGCTCCTAGGCTGGAGAACTAGTCAGCTGTCAGATCCAGCTGGGACTACAGACACTAATGGCCTACCCTCTCAGGATCCTTCTAGGCCTGGGGCTAGTTGTAGAGCCAAGCCTGGATCCCAGACAAGGGGCCCTGAGTTAGTGGCCGAGTGTGGGAGAATTCCACACTACCTAGCCTCTGGCTGGTGTCGCTCCACTCCATTCACTTCAGAAGCATGGGACAGCTATGGACAATCAATCTACTCCTCTCAGGGTCTCTGTAGTTCAGACAGGTCTTGAATTTATGATCCTCCTGCTTCATCTTCCTTGTGTGGCTGGGATTATCAGCCTGCATCACCAAGGGTGATTCTCAGGTTCCACCTGTATTTTTCCTCTTTGGGCAGGATCTCATTAAGTAGCCCTGGCTGGCCTTGAACTCACTGTGTTGCCCTGGCCATCTCAAACTCTTCATCCTCCTACCTCAGTTTCCTGAGTGCTGGGATTATAGGTGTGCACTTTTTCCAGGATCTGCTTTAATTTCTCCAAGAGGGAGAGTCATAATAATTGCTAAAAATCCCTCAGTGCCCCTGAAGGAGGCCAGACTGAGAAACTGCAGCCCAGGCTCTACTCAGAGAGGCCCTGCTTCCCCACATGACATGTAATGGTCTTTGTGACCTGAAGTATCAATCCTTCAAGCTTCACCGTCCCAAATGCCCAGCTGCCCCTGGTGCCCCATGCTTGTTTGCTCAATTTAGCCCTTCATCTCTCAAACACTCACTAAGCATATCCTTCCTGTGTACCAGGCACTGTGCCAGGCTGAGTATTTGGTACAGAGCAAATGAGACCCCGTCCTTCCTCCCAGTCCTACAGCTGCTGTAGTCTACACAGATGTCAAGGCGGTAAGTGTTGAACTTGTCACCAGATGACCTTCCCTGGCCCTGGGGACAGGAGGCATTCCTGACAGTTTGCTGTCTGACTTGAGTTCTCAGATTCGGGGACTGTCCTGATGGGGGAGGACACAGGAAAGGCATGTCCACAGAAAGGATATGCAGGGAGTGGTCAGGAGTGAAAGGCCAGCAGAACATAGAAGTCAGAACAAGCCTGGGACTTTGCTCAAAACATCTTATGTAAGTGGCTGCAGGGCCCTTGATGCAGGGCTCAGGAGGTAACAGTGCTTGAGCCCAGTCTGACGATTTGAGTTCCATACCTAGAACCCATAGGTAGAAAAAAACTGATTCTCATACGTCGTCCTCTGACTTTCACACGTGAGCCATCTCTCCCTCTCTCTCTCTCTCTCTCACACACACACACACACACACACACTACACTCACACACCAAGTAAATAAATGTAATAAGTAACTTGTGTAAAAAGGAGGGCCCTGCTTTACCCACCTTTGACTCTCCAAAGGCTGGCTGTGAGCTAAGCTCTGCCAAGTGCTCATTGAGCACCCAATGAATAAATGTGGGCTGAGGTCAGTCCTCTGGGGACACAGATATCATTCCTACTCACTGCACCCTTTCACTACTGCTATGTCTGTTTTACCTACAATGAGGTTAGGGTCCCGTTGTCAGTGACTGACAGCAGCTAGTCTTCAGGACTTAGGCTTGTCCTGACCATGGCCTGTGGGACACCAGCTGCTGAGGGCTCATGAACTCGTCTGGAGGGACAAAGCAGGGCAGAGTGAAGCTCCAGGTGACACACACAGTGCCTCCCAGGGTGGGAAGAGTTGCTGGGGGGGGGAAGCTAAGGGGAAGCTGCTTTCGGCAGACTCCTGAGGAACTGGAAAGAGCTCGTGTGCCAACTCAGCCACCAAGACTAGATCCCTGGCGACTTTGTATTAAAGTTCTCACCAATAAATGAGGACTCTGGGCCACCAGCCTTCCTCCCAGAACTATTCAAAGGACTGGATGCAGCGGTAGATGAGGAGTGGCGGTGGTGGTGGGGCAGGGGCAGGCAGATCACAAAGCCAGCTGGTCCACATAGTGAGTTCCAGACAACCAGGCTATACAGTGAGTCTCTGTCTTTAAACAAACAAAAAACATGGCTGGCTCCAACCCGGCAACCTGCAACTGGAGATGGTATCAGGGGATCAATGTTTTGTTTTGATTGAGATGAGGTCTTGTAGTATATGCAGGTTGGCTTCAAACTCCAGGACTTGTCAGGCTTGGTGACTCATGCCTGTGAAGGCTGAGGCAGGAGAATTGCTGCAAGGTCAAAGCCAGCCTGACCTTGTGAGTTCCAGGTTCCAGGTCACCTTGTGCTACAGTAAGATCTTGTTTAAAAAATAAAGCAAGGGGCTGGAGAGATGTCTCAGTGGTTAAGAGCACTGGCTGCTCTTCCAGAGGACCAGGGTTCAGTTCCCAGCACCCACATGGCAGCTTGCTGCTGTCTATAACTCCCGTTCTTAAACAGACAGACATGCAGGCAAAACACCAACGCACATAAATTAAAAGTAAATTTAAAAATCTAAAAAACATAAACTGCTGCCCTCAAGATAGTCTTGCTTCAGGTTCCCAAGTAACAGCACCAAGTTACATCTTTTCCTTAAAGGTTCCTAGGTAATCTTAACACATAGTCAGGGTTGTGAGTCACTATTGTACAGAGTTACTCAGAGAAAGAAATGGCTTCCCTTCTCATGTCTTCTTGGCTGCTAAGACTAAGATTTTAGCTTCCCAAATCTGGGCTCTGTCCAGAGTCTTTAATGCACCAATACTACCCCATCTCAGCCCAGGGACTCCTGGTCCACTGTAGCCTCAGTGCCGATCTCCCGTACCTTTCAGCTGGCTCAGTACAGCTCCTATCCATCTCTCTACTCTGTTTTTGCCTTACTGCCTTTGCAACGCTGGGAATCAAATATAAAGTCTTCTGCATGCTAGGCAAACAATCCATCTAAGTTACTGCCTCAGCCCTTGGCTTTGTTGGTTTTTTTGACACAGGGCCTGGCTAGCCTGGAACTCACTATGTGGACCAGGCTGGCCTTGCTCAAACTCCTAGAGATTCACCTACCTCTGCCTCCGGAGTGCTTGAAATAAAGAAAGGTGTTATTTATTGTGTTATCCCCACAAGCTGTCCTCTGACCTCCACATACATTCACACTGGGCAAATGCGCACACGCAAACATACACATCCCACATGCAATTAAAAAAAGAGCAGAAGAGGACCTGGGTTCAATTTATAGCACCTACATGGTGGTTCACGACCACCCGTAACTCTATTGCAGGGCATCTAATACCTTCTTCTGACCTCCTATGTGCAGGCAAATACTAACATATATACAATAAAAATACATATTTAAAAAAAAGAGGCCATCCCTAAAGAGGTCCAGTCACTGAGCTGCGAGCACCCACCTCGGAACATGTCATACCACACCTTCTTGGCCTTGAGATGCTGCAGCCCATTTAGGTGCTTCTTCCGGTTGTGGAGGTTGTCCTGGAAGGAGCGGTCACAGTAATCACAGAAGTATCGCTTCCCCATGGCCACCTCCACCAAATGCTAGGGCCCCTGCAGAGCCAACAAAGCACTTGGTCAGACGTTGAAGAGCAGATCATGTGCGCTCACTGACCACTGCAACTTGGCCCCAGGCTCTGCTTCCTGTGGAAGTTTCCCAGACGACAGTTAGGGGTGGCAGACCTCATTCCAGAGGGCTGTACACTGACTGGCTAAGCTACAACTTCTTTATTTTTATTTATTTATCTATTTTGTTTTTTCAAGACAGGGTCTCTCTGAAAAACCACCCTGGCTGTCCCAAAACCCACTCTGTAGACCAGGCTGGCCTCGAACTCACAGAGATCCACCTGCCTCTGCCTCCCAAGTGCTGGGATTAAAGGCATGTGCCACCACACCTGGCTGGAGATGTATCTTTTAAGCTTCTAGGTAACTCTAACAGTGGACAGGCTGGAGGACATCACCTTAAGCCCTCTGGCTAGCCTCTGTCCTGGCCGGACCCTGACCTCCTGTGTTCTCTCTGTTTAGGCCTCCTCTCTGCTCCTCACACGTCAGGCATGTGGTCGCCTTCCTGCGCTTGTACTTACTGTGTCTGACCTGGATGCTGCTCCTCAGATCCTTGTGATACTTGCTCACTCAGTCCTTTGATCTCTGCTCAAATGCCATGACCCTGGACCTGAACACACATGGGCCTCTTTAGCTCTCAGCACTCTCTGCTTTCCTTTTCCTCATAGCACTTACCTCCTTTAGAGCAATAAATTAGTTGTTATGCCACTGTCTTTCTTTTCCAATAAGAATGTAAACCCATGAAAGCAAGTCTATTCTGCTGTTTCTTGGGTGCCCAGGCACCTAAATGATACTTGAACAGAGTAGGTAGGCAATCAAGCATTTGTAGAATAAATCAATGAATCACCACATTCCCTTTGGGACAACTGGGGTTCAGAGGGAGGAAGTAATTTGCCTAATTCATACAGCTGGGAAGCAAAAGCAAATACAGGTCCCTTAAAAATTCTGTTGCCAAGTGTCCCCCCTCCTACAGCTAGCTCAGTGCTCAGGGAAGCCAGCGAGCTCCACAGCAGGTGCTAGCAGCTTCCTAAGGAGACCATCGCAGCTTGGGAGAGCTCCCCAGCCCGCCTCAGATGGAAACGAGAGCACTGCAGTTCTGAAGGCCCTGCAGCAACAGTTCCCTTGCCACCGTTCCCACGCCAGGCATCTGCAGCCCAAGGTGGACAATGATTTTTGTCAGCTCCACGGCCAAGTCCTGCATCTTGCAGCCCACTGGGAGTTTTCAAGAAAGACTGCAAAGACCAAGTCAGAGCAACCCCTCCCACGACAAAAGAGGCTCCTGGGCCCAGAAGAAGACGGAAATGACTTCCCGAGGTTACAAGGTAGCTGCCTGAAGTGGTAGTCAAAGCCGCAGACTGCCATGCACCTGGCAAACTAGGCTTACTCTGGGACTCAATCCACAGAGCAAACAGATGGGGGAACACACCTCAGGAAGAAAAGACTGGAAGAGACACAGTCGCCCTGGATGGCTCAGGCACTAAGCAGGCTGATGGAGAAAGTTACTCCTGCTGCAGACAGGGATGGCAGCCATTAAGTCAGGGGCTGTAGTGGGATCAGGAACAGCTAGTCATTCCAAATGAAATGTACAAAACCTCTCTTCTCCCATTACTTCCAAGAAACTGCAACCCAGACACGAGGACTTGATCTATTAAATTTGGCAGCTCTAATGCACCCCGTCTTGCCAATAAACTTATAGGAATTGGATTGAAATTGGAAGAGATGAACGCTTAACGGCCGAGTGCTTAACCAAGCCATTCACGGAGCTAGAAGCTCCAAGGAACTGCTGGCTGTGGAGAGTAATGGGAAAAGGAGGGGCGGAGGAAGGTAGACTGACATGAAGAGGAGCGCTGCAACAGACGGAGGTGGACAAAACCACAGAGCACAGAGAAGCCAGTCGTGTGACCTTGTGCAAGTCACTCCTACAATTTACTGTGTGAATATGAGGCAGTGGATCTGAATGATCAGCGACTGTTTCGGGAGTGATATAGAGAAATACGCCGACACAAATTTACATATTAAGGCTAGGCTATAGTTCAGCGGCAAAGCCCTTGCTCAGCACTCACGTGCAATGGGCTCAGTCTCTAGCACCACAAATAAAATGGCTATGAACGGAAACTTCATGTTCAGCATCAAGCAAGTGCTCAGGAAATATTGGAGCTGCGGTTCTGAGCATGTCATACACTGGCTGAGAGCTTTGCATGCCTTGCATGACCTGCAACAGATGCCCATGAGACTTCAGGATAAGGGCACTGAGACCCCAAAAACAAAGTCACTCAGGCAAGGTCACATTACTAGAAGGCAGCTAAGCTGGGCTTAGAACCCAGGTAAGCTATCTGCACTACTAACCACTTCAGTCTCCAACAAATCGTACTGACACTTCACTTTTCACTCACCCCCAGTACCATGCTGGTCCCTTTGAAGCCCAAAATGTACATACTGAAACCTACTTATGAATGAGAGAGAAGGCTGAGGATCAGAGAGGTACTATGGGGTGCCCTGGCCATAGAACAGGTTTCAGAGCAGGGAAGCCTCTATTCAAACACTAGCCCACTAGGAAATCAAGGCCACACGCCTCTCTGACTGCCTGCTCAGCCACACCAGAAACCAAATAAGCCCCAGAGGGGCTGTATTTTTATTTTTTTTTAAGATAGAGTTTCTTAGTAGCTAGCTATGGAGCCAGTCCTGGAACTCGCTCTGTAGACAGTCTGACTTCGAACTCAGAGATCCACCTGCCTCTGCCTCCCAAGTGCTGGGATTAAAGGTGCGTGCCACCACCGCCCAGCTTGGGGGACTGCTTTCTAACTTTGGTCTGAACAGTCATTTGATTCTGACTGTTCCTTATGAAAGCAGGGATGTTCAGAGTGGCTATGGATGGTGGTGAGCATCAGAGCATTCGTGTCTTCACTGAACACAGCACCAGGCCCACCGAGGTCCTCAGGAAACCCTAGCTATCAGCATTTAGCTTACTGATGGCTATTAGTACAGGGCTGCTGAAACTGGATGCCAGTGAACCCTGGAAATAGCCAATTTACACTGCAGATAAAACAAGTGAGTCTAAGAGAGGACCACAGAGCTACCAAAGTCTGCAGCACTAAAGGCAGAGGAGGGACTGGACCCTCAGTACCACAGGCCAGACTGATTACCACACTGCATGATGTCTCCGTAGGCTCCACTGCCCAGGGATAACAGAAGAGGCCCAGAGCTTTTCACCTCTCCCCAGGCTTGTCTCCATAGCCAGGTGCTCAAAGGAAGCCATGCCTTGGCAGGAGCTGGCCTTTAGCAAGGTGACCTCTCTAGACAAGACATTCTAGGCACTTGATCCAGCTGTCTCCATGAAGGGCTAAGGCACATATTTAGGGACAGCCTACGGAACCTACTAGCCAGGTACAGCATCTTGCCACACTGTAAACAGAATCATTCATGCCACAGCCAGGCATCCTGGCACAAAGCACACCCTGTGCTGCTGTGCTCCTTGACCCTGAGTTGGCAGAAGGGAGACAGCTGGAGTGTCTATGCACTGGGCCCAGACAGCAGCGTGGGGTGCTGACTAAGCTGACCTTCTCCACCATGATTCATCCTCATCTTCAGCAGTGTGAGCTAGGCCCTGTCCGGAACAGAGTGATCCAGCCCCCACGCCCCACCAAGAACACAGGTGGTACCACCAACCCACTCCCAGGAAGCAGGTCCATGGCTATAACACTATCTGCTGGCTCCCCAAAGCTTCACCAGATGCCAGGGCTGGTTATTCATGGCCAGAGAACAATGCTTAAGCTAGTGAGACTTAAGTCTTCTGGGACCACACAGCCGATTCTAATCCCAATGCCCTCTGCAAAGTGATTCCATGTACTGAGTGTGCCCATAGCTAGAAACCAGGTCTCACAGCTCACAGCACAATGGCTCTTCAGCATCCACAAGGGATGGTTTCCAGGACACTCATGGATATCACCTTCCCCAGCTCATCCTTTTTATAAAATGTCACAGAATTTCCATCTAATCCACACACAGCCTCTTGTATATTTTACGTCATCCCGAGTATTTATAATATCCAGTATATGTAAATGTTATGGAATCAGTTGTTTTATTGTATTGTATAGGGAATAATGACAAGAAAAAATATACATATTCAGTATTTTGTTTCTGTTTTGAAACATGGTTTCTCTGTGTAGCCCTGGTTGTCCTGGAATATACTCTGTATATTCCGTAGACCAGGTTAGCCTCTAATTCAGAGATCTGCCTGCCTCTGCCTCCTGAGTGCTGAGATTAAGTGTGCACCACCACTCCGGCCACCCTTTGAAAACTGCAGTCAAACAATGCCTCAGGACCCTGATATCCCACTTCGCATGAAGGCTTATTCTCTTGTGGGTCTGCTTCCCCTTCCAGAACACAGGCTCAAGGGCAAAGAACTCTGTCTAACCCACCAACTGCCAGGAACACACTGCCCGCAGAATAAATGAGTGGCTTGCAGAGCCAAGCCCTCCCTCCACCTTGCTGGATGCCATTTCCTCCCAGGCCCTTTTTGGAAAAGCCAAGCAGGCAGGCCTCTCACACAGGGTACCTGACTCTTGCAGAGCTGTTCTGCTGTGTAGCTGCCCATGGAACTTCCCCTGTCCTGGCTGTCTCAGTGCACCTGACGACCCTCCAGGCTCAATGAGCCTCTACCACAGAGGTACAAGAAGAAGAAAAGAGAGGTGGGGAGGCAGTAAGGGAAACAGATTTGATTCATGCATGCTGGTGTCTCAACTTCATTCTTTAGAAATGTTTTTTAAAATTTATTCTTACCTGTATGAGTGCTTTGTCTACATATATGTATATGTATCACACATGTGCAGTATGCACAGAGGCCAGAAGAGGGTGCTGGAACTGGAGTTATAGATGGCTTTGAGCCCCCATGCGGATGCTAGGAACTTAACCTGGGTCCTCTGGGAGAGCAGTTAGTACTCTTAATGACTGAGCCATGTCTCCAGTTTGGAGATTGAAAAGAGCCGCGTGTACACTCGGCAAGTGCCCTTCCCTGAGCTATAGATCCTCAGACCCCCACCCCCTTCTTTGGGTTTTTCTGTTTCTCTGTGTTTGCCCTGGTTGTCCTAGAACTAGCTCTTGCAGACCAGGCTAGCCTCGAATTCACAGAGATCCACCTGTCTCTGCCTCCCGAGTGCTGGGATTAAAGGTGTGCGCCACCACTGCCCGGCCTCCATTTCATTCTTATTTCGCCTTCACAGAGGTCCTTTTGAGGTGGAACATGAGGAGCAGCTCAGTACACCTCACCTGCTCACAACTGGCATAGTTAACAATAACGGCAACAATTATTGCTTGTGATAACACGGTCTTATCCTGAAGACTAGTAATATTGAGAGCTCCACAACACATCTTGTGACCCTCCCTGCCATGCTGTGCTGAAGGCTCCACAGCCAAAGCATCCCGGAGCAGGGCTCTAGAGCTTATTAAGCCCTCTCCCACTGCCCCTCTGAGGCTACAGCAGGGCAGACATTCATCAGAATTGTTCCTCCCACTGTGTGCATCTTTGGCACAGGGCTAAAATAAGCCACAGCTTGGCCTTGACCAGGGGCTATAACGTGGCTGTAATTACCCTGGACTTGTGCTCACCACATGCTGCCCTCATGCTCAGTTGCTATTTCTTCTAATTATGACACCATCGGAATCCAGGTAAACAGTAAAGCACAGCTTTATCACATGCCCACAAATAGCACAGCAGGGTCCCAGAGCCATGTTTGCTGTTGGGAATTGATGGCATCAGAACTGGTCTGTGGTGGTGGTCCAAAGCTGCCTGCTCCAGACCCTGCTCCAAAGGAAGTGCCAAGGAAATGCAGGAGGGCCTTGTATATAGGAGAACTTACAGGTGCTGCAAGGCTGCACTGCAAACACAGCTGTCTTGTCCAGTCCTCAGCCCTGCACTTGCCTGCTAGCCACTCTGGATGAACTGCATCACCTTGTTTCCAGCAAGCTAAGGCTGTTGAGGGCCTACCAATTGGGTATTCTGGGCCAGGGTCAGGATCTAAGCAGGTGCTGCTCCCAAGTCCTGAGAACAACAGTCTAGGGTGGTAGATGATGCTGAAGCAGAGAGCAAGGGCTGCTTGGACCGACCCCTGAAAGCTAGTTCTTCCTAAGTACGGAGTTCCTAACTTAAGATGGTTATACACCTTCCATAGAAACTGTACTTAAAATACCAAATGCTGATCTACAAGCTAGGAACACATAGGATACTGGGCATCAGGAGCAGGCCACAGTAGCCCACTGATTGGTCCAAAATGAAACACCAATTGAGAAGCACCTGCAAGCCCTCAGCCCAGGTCTGAACTCAAGTCCCTACTGCCCATGGCTGTACATTTCCCTCTGTACTTCATCTATGAGGTGGGCCGATGACACGATTTCCAAGACGCTTCTGACCCGTCACATATGCTGGGCACTCGGCACACCAATGGTACCCACTATGGAAGGAGCGGCCAGCCCTACACCCAGCGATTCTTCCTCCCGGCTTTTCCAATGAGTACAGTCCCTTCTCAAGCTGTGTCAGAGTTGATCTGTATGACCAAGAAGTGACATGCTACTTCCAAGGGCAAGTTACAACTCAACCTCTAACTTGGCTCTCTCTCTAGTCAGTCACTCAGTCTGTGGGTAGCTATCTAGCACAGAGTCAACAGTGTTGACTGTAAAGCCCACATGGTCAGGGGCTGAGACCCTGACACCCCACTTCCCCACTGCTAAGTGCCTCCTTTCAGCCTAGGCCAATATCAGATGACTATACTCTGGCTGACAGTCTGATTAAAATCATCCAGTTAAGCCCCGACCAAATTCCTGACCCTTAAAATAACATGAGATGATAATAAAAATAATAAATGCTTGTTGGCAGTATGTGCTGGAGACAAAGGCAGGTGGATCACTGGGAGTTCAAAGCTAGTCTAGTCTACTTAGTGAGTTCAAGGCCAAACAGAGTAAGACCTTGTCTCCAAAAAAAAATACTGATTTAAGTCACCAAGTTTTGATTTTTTTGGGGGGGGTGATTTATTATGCATCAAAGACAATAGAGTGGAATAAATGAATTTTAAAGACCACCTAACAGCTGGGTGCTGTAGTGCACACCTTTAATACCAGTATTGGGGGGTAGAGGCAGGTGGATCTGTAAATTCAAGTCCAGCCTGGTCTACATAGAGAATTCCAGGCCAGCCTGGTCTTAAAAACCAAAAAGCCAAACAAACAAACAAAAAAAACCCCAAACCAAACCAACAACAAAAAGCATTTAACAATCTGTGTTAGTCACAGGTACACAGAATCCCCAACCCAAAACATTTCTGAGCTATGTCATCAGAAGCCCCTCCTCCCACATACACAACTCTAAGGCACCATATTTTCCCATTCATTTATTCACCTATTTGTTCACCAAAAAAAAAAAACCCCAGTTTCTGCTCTCACAAGGACCACTAGGTATGTGCTAGGGCTGGCTGACAGATCTGCCATTGAAAAGTGTCAAGCTTTGTGCCCCAGAACCCCAATAGGGACAGGGAACTCCTCCAAGGAAGACAGATCACAAAGTCATAGGACACAGTTGAATGACCTAATGTGAAAACCCAAAAAATGCTCAAAATTTGAAACTTCATGGTGGTCAGAAAGTCAAACTCATCCTTTCAGATTAAAAATCTGAACTCTGAGGCACTTTTGGTCATAGGAGTGTAGGCAGTTTTTGTTTTGAAACAGGCTTTCACAATGTAGCCCTGGCTGGCCTGGAACTCACGGAGATCTGCTAGCCTCTGCCTCTGAGTGCTGGGATTGAAGGTATGAGCCACATCTGGCTTCCCAGGCATATTTTTGACTGCAATGCAGCTGATCCAGACACTAAAATCTAACTGTGCAACACCAAGGACAGCTGGTGGTACCCACTGCTAGCGACATGCCAGGCAAGCTGCTCAGAGTTCCATGTGGGGTGGGGTGGGAGCTCAACAGCATAGTCCACAAAGCCTGATGTGTTAGTTCTACCACAACCCTCATTTCGGTCCGCAAACAGTCCACACAGAGAGCACTGCTGGGAGAGCAGGAACAGGATGTGAGCCACACAGTTCAGCAGCTGGTACCACAGTCACTAAACTACTTGGCAGGTGACTGGAGGTAAGAGAGTTACTTGATCCCAGGATTAAAGGCCACGTTGAGCAACAGCAAGATCACTTTAGACAAAAAACAAAAAAAAAAAAACCCTAAAAAGGTGTGGTGAGTCATGCCTGTAGTCCCAGCCACAGTAGGTGAGACAAGAGGAGCAGGAGTTTAAAGCTGGCCTTGGCTACATAATGAATTTGTGGCCATCCTGGGACACACACGACCTTGTCTCAAAATAAACACACAAATAGCAAAAGTACAAGTCAAAGGAAATTCTTGGACAGCTGCTCTTAATTTTAAGTGGAAAATGGTTTATCATTACAACTATACACAACAGGACACCATTTCTCAAAGCAAAAGAATCTTCCCCCAGGCTGGAGAGATGGCTCAGCAGTTAAGAACATTGGCTTTTCATCCAGAGTACCCAGGTTCAATTCCCAGCACCCACATAGCAGCTCACAACTGTCTGCAACTCCAGTTCCAGGGGGTCTGACACCCTCACACAGACATGCATGCAGGCAAAACACCAACGCACATAAAAATAAATCTTCTGCTTCTCTGTTGTTTGTATTTTGTTTCTCGAGACAGGGTTTCTCTGTATAGCTCTGGCTGTCCTGGAACTCACTCTGTAGACCAGGCTGGCCTTGATCTCAAGAGATCCTGTCGCTGTCTCTTGAGTATCAGGATTAAAGGTGTGTGCCACCACCACTCAGCTAAATAAACTTTTTTTTTGTTTTGTTTTTCAAGACTGAGTTTCCCTGTATAACAGTCCTAGCTGTCTTGGAACTAGCTCTTGTAGACCAGACTGGCCTCGAACTCACAAAGATCCACCTGCCTCTGCTTCCCGAGTACTGAGATTAAAGGCATGCACCACCACCACCCGGCTAAATAAATCTTTAAAAAATAAATCTTCCTCCACTACACACATAAATACCATAAAGACTAGAACTGACAGAGTATTTACTGTGGTTATTCCTGGCTCAGGAATTACATGTATTTTATTTTCACTTTGCATTTTGTTATTCTTATAAGAAGTTCTATATTTAATGTAGATTGTTTGAAAACCTTTAAAATCAAAAATATTCCCTTCAAAAAGTGGGGACTGAACAAACTGGTGTCTCATGCTTTTATTCCCAGCACACTGAGGATACAGGCAGACCTTTTTGAGTTTGAGCCCAGACTGGTCTACACTGCAATTTCTAGTCCAGTCATGGTTGCATAGTGAGACCCTGCCCCCAAAAGGGAGTGGAGAGAAGGCTCAGTGGTTGACAGCACTCAATGCTCTTACAGAGGACCAGTGTCCAATCCTCAGCCCCCACATGTTGTGAGAGACTCAATTCCTATCTACAGGTCCAGAGGATTCAATGTCCTCTTTTGACCTCCACTGGCACCATGCACATACGTGGTGCATACACACACACACACACACACACAAAGACAAAACATTCATATACACACATACACAAATATTTTTTTAAAACTTTTAAGTATGAACTGAGATGTGGCTCAGTAGTAGAGCATTTATTTGGCACATTTGAGACTCTGGGTTTAAATCTGTCAGAAAAGGATAAATTTTACTCTTTCCCCCTTAGGAGACTGCCAGGATGGTTCCAAGGACTTTGTTCACCTGGATAAATCAACCTGGGTGGAAGTTGAAAAGGAAAGAATAAATATTTCCTTCAGTTCCCGTGAGCACCAAGGAGACCCTGGTTCTAAGCAGACCCGGCCTAGCAACCCCACGTGATGTTGGCTGCACCTGGTTCTAAGCAGACCCGGCCTAACAACCCCACATGATGTTGGCTGCACCTGGTTCTAAGCAGACCCGGCCTAGCAACCCCACGTGAGGTGGGCTGCACCTGGTTCTGGGCGCCAGCCCACAAGCTGCAGACAGTTTCTCATCAGATGGTTACAGGTCTCAGGAGGCTGGAGTTTCCAAACAGGAGAGACAAAAATAGTCTGAAGGAGCCTCCTGAACTAAATACTGGACTCCAAACCATGTCTGCCTCCTCCTCCTTCCTGTCATCAAGCCAGACCTCATGTCCTCACTCGTAGCCAAGGCCCCTGATGCTGCTGGCCTGCATCGTGCATCATAGCAGCCCTCCTAAAAATCAGCCCTATTCAACATGGCTACGGCTCCTACATGAGAGCCCTGCTGAAAATGAAGTCTTAGCCAGGTGGTGGTGGCGCACACCTTTAATCCCAGCACTCAGGAGGCAGAGGC
>LOJH01006604.1:15886-32220 GCA_001685095.1 Ellobius talpinus
AAGCCATGAGGAACAAGCCAGTAAGCAGCGCTCCTCCATGGCCTCTGCTTTAGTTCTCACCTCCACTCCCAGTTTCTAGCCCTGAGCTCCGGCCCTGGCTTCCCTTCATGAAGGACTCCAGCTGTCAGCTGAAACACACCCTTTCCTCCCCAGGCTGCCTGTGGTCAGTGTTTATCACAGCAGTAGAGACCTAAGACACTGGGCACACTGGTACACTCCTGCAATCCCAGCACTCAGGAGGCTGAGACAGAAGGGTTGGGAGTTTGATGCCAGCCTGGATTGCATAGTGAGACAATCCCAAAGGCTGCCTACTCGGTACTTCACCCCAGCCCAGTGTCTCATGGGGGTCACTTTACCCTCCACTGGGCAGGGAAGTCCACTTACTCTCTATTCTCCTCCCCTGTGAGGGTTAAAGGGAACTAAATCTAGCCACATCACAAGACAGGATGTGACATTCTCCTCATTCTGACACTCTACACCTTACTGCGTAACACCCACTCCAGCAAATGCTGCACCACTGAACTACATCCCAAGCCCTACACACACCGACTCAAGTCCACTGCTCATCTCATCCCATAAATGACCTTTGGAGATTTCTGTGTGTACAGCTGCTTTGCCTACACCACATGTGTGCAGGGCTGAAGCAGACAGGTGTCAGATCCCTAGATCTAGACACTGGAATGACAGATGGTTGTTAGCCACCAGGTGGGTGCTAGGAATGGAATCCTGATACTCAATCCTGGTCCTCTAGAAGAGCAGTCAGTGTTCTTAACCACTGAGTCATCTGCCCCATTAGTGACTCCCTTTATTTTTATTTGTTTTTTCAAGATAGGTTTTTTTTTCTGCAAAACCACCCTGGCTGTCCAGAAACTCACTGTAGACCAGGCTGGCCTCGAAATAACATAGATAAACCTACCTCTGCCTCCCAAGTGCTGGGATTAAAGGTGTGTGCCACCGCTGCCTGTCGTGTTTTTTATTTTTTTGCCATAGGGTTTTTCTGTGTAACAGCCCTAGCTGTCCTGGAATTCGCTCTGTAGACCAGGCTGGCCTCGAACTCCCAGAGATCTGTCTGCTCTGCCTCTCAGTGATGGGATTAAAGGTGCATGTGTCCATTACCATAACCCTGACTCAATACTAACTTCTTTGAAGTTGGGTTTTACAGCCTCTCTCCTTCCCTGACTCCTTGGTCATTAGAGCCACCTGGTGGCCATAGGGGAAATCACAGATGGATTAACCCTATCTCCCGTGCCAGAGTCTGAAGTCATTTTGAGTCTTGTCTGGTGAAAGGGTGGAGACTGAGGCACAGGGCCAGGCACCCTACTATCTCTTAGTCCCACTTTGCCTTCAGGACCCAATGTCACACCCACTAGTTATTACAGACAGATGAATTCCTTCAGATCTGAGCTCATCCGGTCACATTTATTGAGCAGCAGCTTATGTGCTCAGTAGTGAGAATACAGCAGTGAATGGGGTTTTTGCCAGTCATTTGCATCCATTCTACATCGTTTCATAGTGGTAATAAGAACACTGAAAAATGCAAGTGCTAAGAAAACAACTCGGGAGGGGTGGGATCAAAAAAGCAAAGGGAAGGAATGTTTAGGATAATCAAGGTGGAAAGCAGAAGCGTGCAGTGGTGAACTGAGAACAGTTTGTATTGACTGCTGCAAGAAGAGACTTCATGATCAGGCCACCCAGGATGTGCAGAACATGGGACAAAGGGCTGCTAGGGATGACATGTGCAAGGAAGACAGGCCTGATTTATGCAAGGCTTCTTGAATTTAGAGCTTTATTCCAAAAGCATGAGAACCACCCTGAAGATCTGAGACAGAAAGTAAGATGTTTAGGTTTGTGAAGGCCGAGGTGGCAATGGAAAGCTAGAAGTTCCCTAGCAATTGAGACAAATAAAGATGGTTATCAGACAAAAGAACAGATTCCAAAGATTTTAGGGACAGAATTGATGAGAGCTTGAACATACAGGAAAAGGAGCATGTTTCTAACAAGTTCTGAAGTAGGCAGGTGGCTACAGCATGAGAGCCCATCCCAGGTAAAAGTAGGAGTAGGATGCTCTGGAAGAGACAAGTTTGGGCAAAATGACTGCATCCCAGATGTGCATGCCCTGAGGATGCCATGGGTGGAGCAACATGGCTCTGGTTCTCCAATAGTTTAGGACTTAGAAGAACAAACAAGAATACACAAAAATCAGTTCAGAGCTGACTAAATATTGTGACTAATTGATCCAAACAGAGTATGGATTTTTAGATTGCAGGGGACTATATGAAATCAGTGGATTCAGAAACCACTGAAATCAACAGGGTTGGTCCCACCTTGTTCATGCTTCCCAGTCACCCTTTCAGAAAACACTGCACCCACCCAGGGTCTCATGGAGGTCACATCACCCTCCACTGGAACCTGAGGCCAAGCCTGGGAAGAGACTCACTTTTGCTCGGGGTGCTGTGGGGAAGTCCACTCATCTCTTATTCTTTTTGCTTGTTTTTGGTTTTTTTGTTTGTTTTTTTGGAAATGGTTTTACTGTGTAACAGCTCTGGCTGTCCTAGAACTAACTCTGTAGACCAGGCTGGCCTTGAATTCATAGAGATCTACCTGCTCCTGCCTCCCCAGTGTTAGGATTAAAGCCACCATGCCTGGTTCAATTTATCAGTTATTCTTAATTCCCCTCGCCTGCTAGGGATAAAAGGAACCAAATCTAGCCAGTCACCAGGAGAGTTGTCTGCCTCCCTTAGCTCTCATCTCTCTGACCCCATCAAGCCCCCTCATTGTCTTACAAAGTCAACCTTCTTTTCCTTGCCTTCCGTTAATGTGAAAGGAAAGGGGAAACGTGCTCCCTTTTGGACCCCTCACTACAATGTTCTGATCTACGGGCTGCTTCTCCATTCTGGTTTTTCCTGGAGTCAGTAAATATCTATCTTGTTGCCCTGGACAGTCAGAAAGTGCTATAATATTAACAAAGAAGCAGCCTCAGTAGCTAATGCTTGGCTGAAATTCGGCCTCCCTGCCTCTATCCCTAGAGTGCTCTGCTAGTCAACTCCCTTCAAACAGGGTTAATGCTGACTACACAATAGGCTACATTTCCCCATTGTTCAACAATCATAGGACAAGCTCACATTCCAAAAACATGGGTTGAGAGCAGCCATTAGAAATGTTAGCATTAAGTGAGGCTACTGAGAATATCCCTTTACACAGAAAAGAGCCTGACTTTCAGAGTTGGGCAGGCCTGGATTCGCACTGTGGCTCTTCAGTTACTAATGTGGTTTTGTGCTCCTGAACCTTCTAAACTAAGGAAATAGCATTACCACTGATGCTGAGGACTTTCACATAGTCCCCTTCTAGGATAGCTGTATTAAAAAGCATAAAACTCTCAGCATAATTTCTATCCTGAATGAACTGACAGCCATTCACTTTTCCTGTGCTGTCAACTGCTAACCACCTTTAGAAAGGGAATCAACCACACCAACCACTGTTGGTGATAGGAATTTCTGGATCCTGCCTTTGTAAATCCCATCTTCCAGCAAACATCTCATTCTCATCTTTGCCAAAAAAACTTCCATCCTTTCATGCCCGTGTTTTTCTCTTATTATCAGAGTTCTGCCTGAGCTCCACCTCCTCTGCACATTCCGAACTGAGAGACTGTGGCTCTCTTCCTATCATTTCTAAGGATTAATTCTCTAGTATTCCTCCCACCAATATTCTCTGAGCAAATCACAGAGGAGCTAGGGATAAGGGCCCTTACATTTCAGAAAGAACCACAGGCCAGTTCCCAGAGGGCAACAGAAGTCTAGGCTCAGGCCCCACAGACCCAAACCTCTTTTTCTCAAGGCACAGAAAGAGGCAAACTCAAACATGTCTTGAGTTACATGCACACACATCTCCTTTCCTATAGCTCAGTGAGGTCATCATTGAAGTAGAGCAGTATTGCAGGTGTGTGGAGTGTGCCATCCACATTAAGATAGTCAAACTCTTCTTCTTCATCCCGGATCCCATTCTCTTCCAGGGTATGATCCATGTTCAGATTCTTCCCATCATATTTCCATGTGTAGCTGGCAGCATGTGCATTATAGGGGAGATAGCGGTGTAGGATTTCCCACATTGATTCCAGAGCCCCCACCTAAAGAACACAGAAGTATTCACCTCTAGAATTCTGTATGGAACATAACACATACTCTCCAAAGGCCAGGAGAAGGGCCCTTATGCATAGCTCCTTTAGGATTTGCTCTAAGGAAACTAGAGAGAATACCAGAAGTCAATCAGTCCCCCAAAATGAGAGAGCTTGGATCAGAGTGCCTCCATTAGCAGACAGCACCCTTCAGACACCCCATAGTCCCAGAGAAGCAAAGTTGAAGCTCCAGCATACAACCAAGACACCAGAGTCCTATCACTTCTAACAAACAAATGACTCAATAGAGTCAAAGCCAGTGTCCCTCACTGGCGATTGAGTAGACTAAAAGTCCAACTGCTGTCTGTAACAGCATACCTGCCCTTCGAAGGACCACCATCAATAAGATGCTGGCCTGAACCTATGAAGGAGACTGTGGTAGCTGTAATGCAAACATACTCCTAGAATTGTCAACCCTGGGAGCCTGGGTCATTTGCTTTCCTCTGTCATGGTGATGTGAAAGGAAGAAAACACAGCTTCCAGAAATGATTTCTGGTTCCCACTTAGCCTGTCCCCGGCACCAGGTCTCACCTGCAGTGTGTGCTCCTGCGACGTAAGAGTGTTGATGATACGGATGTTCCGGGTCTTGGCAGATAGCCGCCCCACCTGGTAATTCGACCCCTTCCACCAGGGCTTCCCGAAATCATTGGCCCAGTCTGAACGAGGCAGAGGAGGTGGGACGTGCACGAAACGGCCCCGCGGGGTGCGGTATCTCAAGCAACTAGTCAGCGGATCTATGTGCTTGCGAATCTTTAAAAAGCGAGGGTTTAGAGAGGAGGATAGGAGCAGTCACTATGTCGGGTTCTGGTTATGCCCGCCGTCCCTCTCCTATCCCCGCTCTCCAGCGCCGCTTCCAGCAACCCCACATTCCAACAGAACTTACGTCTCTGGTCTTCGGATCAAACCAGTGGCTAATGTCCTGGCCTGCAACTTCCAGGATGGGTTTCAGCAGTAGGTTCCCTGAAAAGGAACAGCGGCCGTCAAAGGCCGGTCACCTAAGCGCCAAAACCTGCTCCCCGGACCTTCCCTCACGTGTCCCCTTACCTTTAAACTCCTGTACAAGCGGCGTTAGATTGTACACAAATCCCAGGTAAGACACCCACAGGTCTTCGGGCTGGTTGTGTTCCGCTACTTCCGACGGCGTGAAGTACCGACGGTTAAAATAGTCAAAGTCTGGCCCGGCCACTAGGCCCCGGCGCGGCATGGCTCCTGTTGTATAAGGGGCACCAGCTCTCTCTACTTCCTCGCTCCTCAGCAGTCTTACAACCAAGTATCAGGTTAGAGAGATGCCTGAAGTGCGTTTGTCGCTAACATGGAAACCATTGTCCTTTTCCGGCCACCGGCCACTGAGGTTAAACCCTGCGTCAGCAGGGCGGGGTTTGGGCTGCCCGTGTTCACCGGAAGCATATTCTTGATTTCGGAACCGAGCATGTTGTTGAGTTTCTTCTTAGAGAACATGAAGATCCGATTGGTATCGGAGTCTAGGCTACATAAGTTACTTAGACGGTGGGGAGACCAGACTAGAGGCTTTTCAAATTTCAATCATTTCTAAAGGATGATTAAGAAACTTCAGGTAACGTTCTCGCGATATTCTTGAAATAGCCTAGTAGGTGTTTATAAGCCCGGGCTGAAATAAAATCTCGCGAGATCTCTGGAGTGGCGAACCGGGAGACGGCGGAGGAGTTGTGATCGCACGAAAGGGAAGAGCTTGGGAGCACTCGCGAGATCTGAATACCCGACCCAAAACGCTCTTAGGAAGTTTAAGGCCCAGAGGAGGTCCTAGGGCCAATGGCCGGAGCTGGGCCAACCATGCTGCTACGAGAGGAGAATGGCTGTTGCAGTCGGCGTCAGAGCAGCTCCAGCGCCGGGGTTAGCGTGGGCGCGGGTTCTGGAGGAGCAGTCGGGCCGCGACATCGGGCAGGGAAGGGAACGGGGTGGAAAGGACAGAAAAGAGAACTGCAGTTCCCAGCAGCCCACGCGGCACCACCTGAAGCCCGGGGGCTGCTGGGAGCTGTGGTTCTACGGGCGTGCAGCCGAGCCTTTGCGCGCCTGAATTCGTGTCCTGCCCTAGCAGGACTCTGACGGGGAACAGGAGGACTCGCCGGCTGCGCGTGCCCGTCAGCAACTAGAGGCATTGCTCAACAAGACCATGCGCATTCGTATGACAGATGGAAGGACACTAGTCGGCTGCTTCCTGTGCACCGATCGCGACTGTAATGTCATCCTGGGCTCTGCGCAGGAGTTCCTCAAGCCGTCTGGTCAGTGTCCAGGGAATACACACCTTGGGAATGCGGCGTAAACTCACCGCAAGGCTTTCTCTTGCGGGTCTTACTGCACCCCTTGTATTCCGGGGCGAGACCGATGCTTGCCTGCCGTTCTGATGCTCTGACCTTTTTTTTTTTTTTCCAGATTCATTTTCTGCGGGAGAACCCCGTGTGCTGGGTCTGGCCATGGTACCAGGACATCACATCGTTTCTATTGAAGTCCAAAGGGAGAGCCTGGCGGGGGCCCCGTATCTCTGACCACAATCGCACTTCTCTTTGAGACCATTAAATCCTATGACCAAAATGGCCCGTGTCTGTGTGTAGGTCCGATGTCAGGGCAGCGATAACCCTTAGAGGTTTATCTGAGTTCAGGAGCTTCCTCAACCCGCCCTCTCAACCTAATGCCCAGGGAGTACCAAGATCTCCCTCAAGTGAAAAGTTTTAAGGCAACAAGCCCTAGGGTGGGCCCCTCCATCTTCCCTCCCACGCTGCTGCTTCAGATTGTAGCGGGAGGGGGTGTCATCCTGCTCCGGAAGACCCATTGTTTCCCACCCCGGCCTGGCAACACTTAGTTCCTTTAAGCTGGGGTCAGAGAACGGGCTCGGGTCCCCAAGGGGAGCTGGGTAGGCAGCTGAAGCAAGGTCCCCTCCACGCTATTAATGGAGAAGTGACTTTGGGGTCAGGGTCAGAACTCTGGGGTCTAACCAGGAAGAACGGACTAAGGCGATAAGGAAAGGCAGGATGCTGGAGGATGCTCTCGTCTGCCCATTTGTAGTCTCAGGGATTTGTTTCCTACTCCTGAGCCCTGGGCAGGGACAACTGTATATAAGCCACCCCTGTATTCACAGAGCACATTCATTTCATAAATTCTTTATTATTTGTGATGGTTCCTTCTCTAGCGCTGTCCCTCAGTCCCGTAAACATTAGAGGAGCTGCACCAGCTAAGGAAGGCACAAAGTTCAGCTCTCCTATTTACGATAGGGGAGAGAGAGATGTGCAGGGTCCAACCCAAACGTTCAGGATTCAAGTGAGATGTTCTGGGGCATGGGAATTTTCGCCAGCATTGGATCCACAGGTGGTGATGTTCCATCAAAGGGATGCTAGAATCTGACTCGGGCAATGGTAAGGGGCAGGACAAGGCAGAATACCCCTGAGCTTGCTTCAAGTCCTTCCGCGTCCAGGAGGAGGACAATCGACAGAATTCTTGACTCAACGCACCTCAAACCCAGACCTTTCCCGGTGTGGGAACAGCCCGGGACCCTGGTGAGGCCGGGATTTGCTTCGGCTGTGGGATGCGCCGGCGCCTGTAGAGGGCACGGCTGTAGGGTACTAGGCAGTCGGCCAGGCGGAGACGCAGGCAGAGGCGGCGATAGGTGGCCAAGGCAAGCACAAGCAGCGGTACCAGCAGCAGGAATCCAGTGACTAACAGGGTGGTGAAGCCTGGGTCCCGCAGATGGGCGGTGCAAGGGGGTGCCTGGGAGCGCAGGAACTGTGCAGATAAGAGACGTCAGACTCTGGCCCACTGGGTCACACTCTGCCCCTGAGGGAAACATCCCAGGTCGGGAAGTTGTAGCTCAGACACCCCATTACCATCACCACACACGCATACCCCTTGGGGCCCATGCTTACCTGAGAGTGGCAGAGAAAGCCGAAGCCCAACATGGTGACAGCGGGTAGCAAGATGGTCCCCAGGACTAATGCCAGCAGGAGAAGATTGAAGACAGCCACCAACAGATTCTGAGCCGTTACTAGCACTGCACAGGCCCAGCAGTCCAGGGGATCCCGGGGCTCTGGGCCTCCAGCAGGAACCGAGCGTTGGGCTCCCGGGACCTCCGCCATGGCCTGGCTGGTTCCCGCCCCGCACGGCTGCGGCCCTTATAGCCCTCTTTCCTGCCCCTCCCCCGGTGCAGCCTCTCCCCACCCCACCCCACCCCCAACTACCTTATCCTGGAATGCAGCTCTAGGATTAGGAGTCCTCATCCCAAGGAGCAGACCACAGCTCTGGACATTCCACAGGCGCCTCCCGGGAGGGGCTCGCCACCGCCAGGGTCTGCGCTGCCCTCCCATCAACCCATCAATTCCCGGCCCTTCAACCGATACTCTTTACAGCCATCATCAAAACACATGGATCTTTTTTTTCTGCTTTTATTTTTAATATTAATATTCTCACACAAAAGTCACCGAAAATAGGGTAGGGTTGGGAAGACCCCTCTGCCCCTGGGGCAGAGAGACAGTGCAGTGCGAGGGGGCGGGACTTTAAACCCCCCCACCCCTCCGCAGCCCCAGCGGGAGAAGACGAACTAAGAAAATGAAAATAAAGCCCCAGAGAAACTCACCCCAGGGTGTCCCTGCCCCAGGGAGGCCCTGCCCTGGGCTATTTCACGCCTTTAAAAAAAGGGGGGGTGGAGGTGTCCAATGTTTTTCAAATTGGCCGAGGCTGGGGAGGACAGGGTTTCTTTTCCTCATAGTTCTCTTTAAAACTTTTATTTTTTTAATTTTATTTATTTATTTATTTTTTTACAAAATACCATTTCAGTTCCCACTTCTTCCCTACAGTACAGGAGTCGCTCACCCTCAGGTGGGGTTGGGGTCGGGTCGGGAGTGGGGGTACTGGTCCAAGAAAGTGCAGGACATAGGGGAGGGGAGCGGGTTTGAGCACCATGAGAGCCCGGCTGGAGCCGCGGGCGGACGGAGACCGACAGGCCAAGCCCGGACATATATACTGGGGCGCAAGGAGAGCCCAGGAGCAGGCCTCCCAAAGAGGCAGGAGGGATGGCTTAGGGGTGCAGGAGGTCGGGTTTTCCCAAAAAAAAAGAATAAATAGAGGTGAGTGGGACTGTTATAAATTAAAAAACAAAAACAAAAAAAGGAACAAAAATACAAACCATAATCAAGTGAATAAACAGAGACATATACAGGGACCACAGCTAGCATTGGGAGTAAAAAAGGAGGGCCTGGGGGAGGGGTAAAGCCCATAGAAAGAATCTCATTAAAAACCTCGGCTGCCGAAAGTCTATGTACACAACGAGCCGTGAACGTCTGCCGGCGGGCGGGNGTGCGGCGGGCAGGCTTGAGGGAACCCGTATGTGACCCCCGCCGCCGCCGCCGGAGCCTGGTCCTTGTGTCTGTTGCTAGAAAGGCCAAAGTCGGTGAGGGGAGGCGCTGGTGGGCGAGGGGCTGCCAGCCCCCTCCCCGTCTCCCATTTTTTTTCCTTTTTTTCCTCGTATTTGTTAAAAAAAAATTTTCTTAATAAATTAAGTGAGGGGAGCTGCCAATGAGGGTGGAAGGGCTGGGCCCGACCCCCTTCCCGGCCAGAGGCGGGACCTAGGTCCAGCCCAGGCGTGTGCTGGTGGCCCCGCCGCGCCCTGCCTGGGCGGGCGAGCGGGGCGTCCTGCCTCATCGCGACGTACTGGCTGGAGCCTGCGGAAAGAAAGCGGGCAGCTTCAGTGGTGGCAGTGGCGGGCGGGTATGGCCCGGCCGCTCCCGCGCCCCTTGGGGAGCCCCGGGGCTCTCACCAGCGTGAAGGCATCGTAGGCCTGCGCCAGCTCCTCGGTGCGGTACTGCTCTAGCACCACCACGCCCTGTAGGCCCGCGCTGCGACGGCGTGCACAGCCCTCGCAGTGCACCAGGTACGTGTTTCGGCTGCCGTTCTCACTCGTAACGAACAGGATGTTGAACACCTCCACCTAGCCAGGAAAGGGGCTGTCAGCAGGAAGGCGGCCTACTGTTGGCACCTTGGGGACCGCGTGGAGCCCACGCGCTTCATACTTACATCGCATTCGTTGCAGTAGTAGGCAGGCTCGTCCTTGACGCGGCCTTGGTAAGCGATTTTCTTCCCGGCCCGCACCAGGCTCTCCCGCTGCACCTGGCAGTGCTTCATTGACTGCAAGAGGCAGAACCTGGGGAAGAGCCAAAGGTGGTATCGAAACAAGACTCCAGGAGATGTGTCAAGGCTGGGGGGGGGCAGGGCTGAGCCCCCAAGACCTTAGCTCCACCAACTTCCCTGGGCAGCCCTCCCTCCCCTTTCATTTCTGAGTTGCATTTCCTGTCTTGAGTACATTACATTTGACATTTCAAGTGTGTGTGTGTGTGTGTGTACCACAGTAAACAAAGGCTGAGAGATGAGAATAGGGGTTTTGTGGAGCTCCTCAGCACAGTGACTTCTGTGAACACGCTGCAGACGTGGATGAAGACAGGCAAAGAATGAGGAGAACCGGGGAGAACAAGGGTAGGAAAGAAGTCAGGTGGCGGTGGCTGCTAGCCAAACGGGCCTCACTTGATCATCTTGAACAGGTCCGGATCGCTGATTTTGACTGTTCGAGCTACGTTCCAGGACACATGAATCATGGGCACGATGGACTTGACGTTCTTCACCTCGTTCCATTCGTAGCGCTCCAGGGCCAGCTGGTACTGATAGGCTGCAGGCCGGAGAAGGTCACTAGGGGTTCTCCATGAGCCCCCTGCACCACCTCTCCCCAGCAGGGCCCACTCCCCACACCCTTCACTGTCCCGTGATGACAGGACCCCACCCTCTCACCGGTGAGGGGCCCCACGTTCCAGGCAATGTTGTTGCACCAGCCAGTAGCCTGCACCCAATGCACAGTCCCTGCATTAATCCACACAAGGTCCCCAGGGCGCTGCACGAAGCGGTAAACAGGAATATTGGACGCATAGAGGTCATCCAAGATTGGCCACCAGGAACCAGTCAAGTAGTCCACACCATGCCTGTGGAATGGACAGCCACAGACAGGGTCAGGTGACAGACCCAAGGACCCGATTGTGGTGGGGTGACTAGCAAGGGGGCGGTGCGCACCGATCGCAGAAGGCGCTGATGGTTTCCCAATAGTGCTCGTGTACTGCGAACCACTCACAGTCCCCAGGGCCAATGTTGATATTGACAGAGCAGAAATTGTTATTCTCTTGGTGGCCTGCAGAGGGAGATAGAACGTCACAGATTGTCTCAGGCAAGCCGGCAGCGGCCCTTTGCCCTCATTGGCTACCAGCTAAGCACTGAGTGCGCACTTCCCGCACCGTGCTCAGGGTGAGAAGCACACCTGGCGTTCGGCTGCCAGGGACCTTCATGTATAGCTGCACGGTGTTCATGCCCAAGATGGTGTGGCCCACATGGCTGAGCATGTTGCCTGTGGATGTTACTCGCATGAAGGCAGGCAGCTTCAGCAGCTCCTGTAGCTGAGGCTTCCACCTGGGAACACAGGAATGCCAACATCGTAAGAGGGTATCTCTGCGTTTAGCAGGGTTCCATCCCAGCTTCACTGGTCCAGCCTCACCGACCTCTTGGCATCAGACAGGTCGATGTTAGTGCCAAACTTGATGATATGATGGTTCTTGGGGTCCGGTGCACTGCTGCTGGGGTAAAAGCACAGAGAGGCTGTTGGCGAACCAAGGGAGCAGAAGAGCAAAGCCAGATGGGACGGAAGGAATTCTACTTTACCTGGGAGGGGTCCCCGTGGTGCTGTCTGGTTCCTCTGACTCTTCATCCTCACTCTCCTTCTCCTCCTGCTTGGTCAGATGTGTGAGCAGGTCTGAGTCAGTGACCTCCTGAGGCCCACTCGAGTCAGGCCCCAGCACCCGTCACCAATGGGGCATGATCCTCACCTGCAGCGACTCCTGGAAGGAGGACGCCTGGTACTGCGCGTACTTGGCGATGGTGGTGTGTGAGCGGGAGCTCTCGCAGGGCCAAATCTGTCTCGTGCCCGTCAGGTCCCAGTTCTCGTCTGAGGGCTGCTGCACTTGGGTGCGGACCTCCACTGTGTGCTCGCCACTTGCTTCCACCAGGGTCTTGGTGGAGAAAAGGCCTAAGTCTGTAAGGGAGTGCCAAAGGGATGTCCGTCAGGACGGGGCGCCCAACTCACCCTTTCCCTTCTAACTGGCCAGGCCTCTGAGGAAGTGGACACAGACATGGCAGAACTCAGCACCAAAGAATCGACAAGAATCCCAGCCCCAGGAAGCCGTCAAGGCTGCCTTCTGTGGGTCCTTCCCCAGCCCCTTTCTCCAACTTCAGGCCCAGCCTGTCAACTAGAAGCCTCAGATGTGCTTATGGCCACATAGTAGGCAAAAAGGGAATGGCAAGTGGTCACTGGAACAAGGGAAAGACGTAGCCAAGCCTGAAATGTCCCTCAAATCACTCAGTGAGAGGAGAGATGTAAGGATAGAAAGGAAACAAGACTGACCCTTACATTTATATAGCTTCCTCTGGTTTAAAATTTCACACCATAAAAGATTGAAAAAGAAAAAAGCCAAACCACGGATCAGAAGTAGTCTATGATCCATTCTTTTCATTCGTTTTGTTTATGGTCTTTGCAGACAGGGTTTTTCTGTGTAGCCCTGGCTGTCCTTGAACTCAAAGAGATCTGCTTGCCTCTGTCTCCCAAGTGCTGGGATCAAAGGTGTGCACCACCACTGCCTGGCTCATTTCATTCCTAATCACTAAGACAATCAGAAGTGACTCTAAATCACTCCTGAGAGCCACCTTCCCGTCCGTGTGTCTACTTCTGGGGACAGAAATGACAGATGAGAAGACCTCAAAGCTGGCTGGCACACCACAGAGCATTTCTCAAACACTGCCTGTGCATGACTGAGTACTAGGGTCACTGTGGCAAGTCTGCAAGCACAGGGGTGGTTCTCAAAGAGTCCACATACACCCCCCCAAACTCACTGAGCCGAAGTGAGCCAGCCAGGCCCCTGATCACGGTGATGGGGTTGCGAGGGTCTGTACAGAACTGCAGCAGCACTGGCGAGAAGGCGTCCCGTTTGCTCTCCAACTGAGACAACCAGGAGACACTGGGTCAGAGCCTTTCCCCAGGCTCTAAGGACCCAATCCAACCCTTCTGGGAAGAGTGGTTCTGGGGGCAGACGGCATACATACATAGATGCTGGGGGTGGGGGGGTTGAGTTTCTCCCGGGGCAGCTTCTCCTCAGTGTTGATCTTCGGTTTCACAGACTGGGCAGGGGAAAGGTAGGACTCTCGAAATTTCCCTTTCACCTTGGCATTCCTGTGAAAAGACCGCAGAATAAGATCAGAAACACAGAGTAATGAGCAGGAGCCTATCCCCAGGACAAGTAGGCAGTCCCCAACTTACTTGCTGGCACGCATGACGTCAGCAGCACAGTGGCTGATGGTGAGGTCTGCCATGCGCAGCCGCCGTTCCTCCACCTCAGAAGCAATAAAAGTCTCCTTGTCACCACTCTCCACCTTGATGAGCCTGATCTTCAACTCCTTGGGGGGCCCCTCGCTAAGTGACCGGAGCTTCAGCATATCTGCCCGGCTCACCCCTGGGGGCCCTGGAGCGTCCTCTCGAGTCTTCTTCCCAGGGACAGGGGCTGCTGGGGGTGTTGGCTGAGCAGAGGGTGCAGGGGCAGGTGGGGGCGTTGGAGCTGTGGGTGTCTTAACTTTGGAAGCCCCACCTAAGTCCGGCCGGGCCTTCTCCCGGCCCTGGATTTCTTCGCTCTGCAAGTCCAGGTTCCCCAGCACCCTTCGGCTCTTTTCTTTGGGAGCCTTGGCCTTGGTCTTAGCCCTCCCCTCACGGGGCCGACGACCCACACTGTCCCTACAGGACCGTCTGTGCCGCCGATGCTCCTTCTGCCGGCGCTTGCCACTACCTGGACCAGCTGCTGCCACTGCCACTGCCCCCCCACCAGTCTCTTCCTTAGCCTGTGCAGGAGGCAGCAGTGGCTCGGTCCCACTGTCCACTGGCTCTGCTATGTCCACTGGGTCTGCAGGATGGGTGGCACTCCTGCCCACCCGCTCAACAAGGGTCTCACAAGCCCGACTGATCTCTTCTAGCACCTCAGACTCAGAACGAGCAGGGGGCAGAGGCAGAGATGGGGACAGCTGGGCAGGGGTCGTGGGGCCTGGTGCTGGCTCTTCACCTGCCCTGCGCTCCCGGGCCCAAGGTCCGCCTGAGGTAGAGAACTGAGATGACGAGGAAACAGAGGGCTTGGGGGAGCCCTGGGCGCTAGGGGCCATTGAAGTGGGTGGGGGGGCGGTAGCACCTGATGCAGGACTAGGGGAATACTGAGCGGTGGGCAAGGACCCAGGCCTGGCTGAAACAGCTGCTCCAGTCCCCCGGTAACAGTACTTTTGTCCCTCAAGAACAGAGGCCAATGACTTGAGCAGACTGGCCGGGCTGGCTGGTGGAGGCAGTGGGGGCTGAGACTGGGGAGGTGGAGGAAACTTGGCTAGAGGCGGTGGTGGTGGCAGGGCTGGTGGTGGCTTCTTCTCCTCTTCTTGGATGGTGGTCGTGGTGGTGGTGGTGGTGGTGGTGGTGGTGGCAGTGGTGGTGGTTGGGGCTGTGTCACTAGGAAACGGAGGCTGTAAAGATGCAAAGGGCTCTTTGAGTGGGGGTGGGGGCACCGTGCCTGCCTCCTGTTGCTGCTCCTCCTCCTTTCGGATGGATTCATCCAGCATCTTCATGATGTTAGCCAGCCCATCAGGTAGGATCTTGAACTCAGCTGGCTCTTCAAATTGATCCTCCAGTGGAGTTGGTGGAAAATCAAAGAGCCTCGGGCCTCGGGCAGGCAGCTCTCCAACCCCAGGTGGCACAGGCTGGGGGGCTTTACTCAGAGAGCCTGGGGGTGGCCCCTGCCCCACCTCGGGGGTCTTTGGGAAGGAGACCCTGGGCCGGGGGCTCTCCGAGCGCCTGAAGCTTCCTGAGGTATTTTGATGGCAGGAGGAGGGAGGGGCTGGAGGCAGGGCAAGAGTCAGTGGTGGAAGAGGTGGGTCCTGGGAGCTCAGTGTTGGGCTAGATGGCCTGGGAAGCGGGTCTATACTTCTGGCCAGATAGGGGGGTGGAGGGAAGGGCGCAGGCCCAGTAGGCCTACTGCTGTGGCGGCTGCTGCTGCTGCTGGTGGTGGTTGGGGGAGTGGGAGGGGTATGCGAATCCTGAGTGCCCACAGAAAAGCGGGGGGTTGGAGGCCCCAAGAAGCCATCACGGTGGGGAAGGGGTGGGGGAGGACGGGGAGGTCCCTCAGCACCAAAGAAGAGCTCCCCTAAGATCTCTCCATCCTCTCGGGCTGAGCGGCAGGCTGAGCCCTTCATCCAAGCAGGGGGTGGTGGAGGGCGTGAGAGGCGAGGACAGGGGGGTGGAGGGGGTGATGGGGCCCCAGGTGGCAGGGGTGAGTGGGGAGCAGCAGCAGGCGTTGTCACAAACGGTGTCCGACTGCTGTGTGCCGAGGGCCCCAGGCGGGCCTGGTGAGGGGAAATCTCCAGAGCAGGAGTTTGGTAATGGTCAGCGCCAGGCTGCGAATAGAGAGTAGGAGATCAGAGTGCTCTTCTAGCCCCTCAGACACCTCCACCCACCGTCAGCCCACGACCATCACATACAATGCCTGGGCTCGGCTCCACACCCCGAAGACCAGTGTTGTTACTGCTACTGCTGCTACTGCTGCTGCTGGTGCCGGGGAGGCCAGGGGGCCGGGAAGGGGCGTAAGGCACGCAGGCGGTAGATGCTGCTGGTGAAACGCTGGAGTCCATCCGCGACCTCTGAACTCTGCTCTCTCTAAGGTCACTTCCGGGGGGACGGGTGGCAGGCAGGCAGCCATGGCTCTCTGCTCCTGGGGGTCGGGGACCTGGACCAAGGGGTGTGGCTGGGACCAGCCGGTGGCTGGGCGGATGAGCAGTGTAGGCAGGAGCAGGGTATGGATATGGGTGAGGCAGCGAGTGCCGCTGCTCCTATGGGAGATAAACACGGTCACAAAGTGAGGAGGGCAAGAGACAGAACTTACAGGAGGTAAAAGGTGACGGTTAAGGGGCTCACCTGGCGCTCTGGGGGTGCCGAACCCTTACGCTCGGGGCCCCAAGCATCTCCATGCAGGGTATTCCACAGCCCTGGCTTAGTCAGCTGAAATGGAGGGCTAACAGCCAGGCCAGGCAGCGGTGG
>LOJH01006605.1:2253-20697 GCA_001685095.1 Ellobius talpinus
TATTATTATTATTATTATTATTATTATTATTATTATTATTATTATTATCATTTATTTTACATCCTGAGCCCCAGCTTGCCCTTCCCCCTCTCTTCCCATTCCCTCCCCCACCCCAGCCCATCTACTCCTCCACTGTTTCTGTTCAGAGAGGGTCAGGCCTCTCACGGGTGTCAACAAAGCATGGAGTACTTGCTTTTGTAATAGCTGCCTTGGTCATGGTGTCTCTTCACAGCCATACAACAATGACGAAGACAGAAGTTAGTACCAGCCTGTCTATCTATAATCTCTTATACCATCTAGTACCAGCCTGTCTATCCATAATCTCTTATACCATCTAGTACCAGCCTGTCTATCCATAATCTCTTATACCATCTAGTAACAGCCTGTCTATCTATAATCTCTTATACTGTCTAGCCTGGGGTAATCAGTTTGGATGTGGGGCCTGAAGTTGGACCTAAGACTGAAGGTCTCTAACAATCTTCTACCCCTGAACCTGGGCTTCCTCTACAACACTGTCATTCTTGGGTCTGGGAGCCCCTTTTGAGAGGCTGTGCTTCAAAATGGACCCTATCACCACTCTGGACTTACACGGCAGTGATTCCCACTCCTGCTTGAGATAAGGCTGATATGACCCCCTAGAGGAGTCAGCCTGTTTCTGCTCTTAGCACAGCCTCTTCCCCCATCTGTGTTTCTGAGGAGCCCAAGGTTGGAGGCCAGAACTGAAGTGGAGATTCAAAGAGAAGAAACTGAGGTAGTGCTGCAATGACAACTCAGACCACAAAGGGCTTGTTACACAAGTATGGGGACCTAGCAAATTGTGATCTCTAGAACACATGTAAAAAGCCAGATGTGGGGATGCATGCCTGTAACCCCAGCACTGGGAGGCAGAGACAGGAGGATCCCTAGGGCTCAGCCAGCCAGCTCCAGGTCAGTGAGAGATACTGTCTCAAAGCACACGGTGACCTTGTCTGTGGCACAGCACAATTCTCCCAGCCAAACAGCTGCCATCTTCATGAGTTTACCTGACTTAAGCTAGCAAACAATCTTCACGACTGGGCTTGTTGACTGTCCCATGTAGAAGGAAGGGGGTAGCGAGAGTCACAGGACCCTCACTGGAGCCTTCAGCTCCTCCTCTCTACAAGCTGTTTGTGAATCTGCCCTGTGTACTTGGCCTTGGTGTCTTGGGGAAAGGGCTCTAGCTCATAGTCCGAGGAAGACTAGAGGAATGGAGGGCTGGGGCTCTTCTGTGTGACTATGGGGAAGGCTATCATCCCTGATGAAGGAAGACTTTCCAGTGTGGTTGCTTTGGGGTCACCCATGCTCTTCTCAGTAACCCTTTATCCAGTCTATAAAAGAGCCCAGTAAATCCATTAGCTACTCCAGAGAAACTTTGGTCAAATTGAGCTTTGCTTTGTCACTGGGACTTTCTGAGGAAGGAGACAGATAGTCAGCCCCTTCCCCTCCATGCTCCTCCCTGCTCCCAGATAGAAAATTCTCCCAATGCACCAAAGAACCAATATTCTAGGCTGACCTCTGGCTTCCACACCACTGGTCACATATAAACACATATGATCAAGCACACATACAAAATAAGAAAAGCACTGCCTTACTTGCTGTCTACTGCTGTAATAAACACCATGGCCAAAAGCAAGTTGGGGAGGAAAGGGTTTATTTAGCTTACATGTCCTGATCACAGTCCATCACTGAGGGAAGGCAGGGCAGGAGCCTGGAGGCAGAAACAGGAGCAGAGACCATGAAGGACTGCTGTTTGGTGGCTTATTCTCTGTGGTTCATCCAGCTTGCATTTTTTTCATATTTATAATGGGTGACGTCATCGGCATGACAGTACAGCACGGAAATCGAACTCAAGACCTCGGCCATAGCGGCCGGCACTCTTAACCTCTGAGCCACCTAGGCGGCTGTTCAGCTTGCATTTTTATACACTCAAAGACCATCTGCCTAAGGCTGGTACTACCCACAGTTAGTTGGCTGAACCATCCCACATCAATCATTAATTAAGAAAATGCTCACAGGCATGTCTACAGGACAACCTGATGGAAAGCCAGTCGATGGAGGCCAATCTGGTGTAGGCATCTTTTCTTAACAGGCTTTTTGGGGTGTGTCTTTAAAGTGTGTATGAGTGTTTTACCTGCATGTGTGTCTGTACCACTTGCATGCCTGGTGTCCTTCGAAGCCAGAGGAAGCTGGGTCCACTGGAACTGGTTATAAGCCACCATGCGGGTACTTGGAACTGAGCCCAGGTCCTCTGGAAGAGCAGTCAGTGCTCTTAACAGTTGAGCCATCTTCCCAGCCCTGGAAACGGCATTTTCTCAGCTGAGGTTCCCTCTTCTCAGAAGACTCTACCTTGTGTCAAGCTGACATAAACAGCTAGCACAAACAGAGCGGGACCATCAGTGACAGAGACAAACCCAGCTCCGAACTTGCCCACTTCTGTAAGTGAGGGCACAGTAAACCCCTAAATTAGACCACTCTATGAGTAGAAAGAAAGGTTAATTGGGGCTCCAACTGTCAAGGCTCTCTTGAGGGGAAGTGGAGAAGCAAGCAGAGTTATATGACAGTAAGGTGGGGTCTTTGAGTGGATACAGGCTGTCCGGACTGACCCAGAGCTAGATGCCCTTACCCAAGACTGTTGACCTTTGGGGCAGATTAAGGGCAGTTCCCGTGGTTAAAGAAAGGCTTCTGGTAAACAGAACCCTTCCTGCCTTTAGGACTCAATGGACCCAACAACAATCCTTCTATTTACCTGGCAAAATTAGGATAATGTCCCCAGCACTGCTACTGGGGGGGCAGGGGAGGTGCACTTTGTACTTAACAACTATGACAGCTATGGCTGTGGCCACCTCACCCCAGAGCCTATCTATCTAGATGGTAGCAATGGTTCCTACCCAGGGCTCACTACCATTTGAGCAAGTGGTCAGGTTTTGTACAAGTGAGGGGGCAGAAGGGAAGAAACAAATGTGTGTGGTCTCACAGTGAAGGACTGGGACAACAAGGCTCTCTCTCCTCTTGGTTCCTAATGAAGAGTCGGAGGTTTGTCACTCCACAGGCCACAGTCATTTCCGGCTCTGTCTGACCCCACAAGTGACATCTTTCCCACAGGAGGCTCAACCCCATGATATGGCAGTGGGCACACACCTGGGGCCTCTCTGGATTCCTGGGCCACCAGGACTGAAGGCAAGCACACGTGGCTCAGGTGCCTGGGCTAATCCCGGGGCTCCGAGGAGGCCCCCACCACTGACATTTCCAGGCTGCGGTGCGCCTGACCCACTCGCCGTGATATTTAGACAGTGCTTGTTTGCCAGGCGATTACTTTGGAGTTGGGATGAAGGCGCCTGACACTGGAGCTGGCCTGTGTTCCCCACCATCTTTTTTAATCATCTCCATGTTTCACAGGGTCTAGGCAGCTGCAGGCTCAGGGTCCTACGTGGAGATGAAGAACTAAAGTCAGAAGATGGCTGAGGTCTCAGTTCCCACCCTGGGAGCTGTGAAGGAGTTCATTCACAGCATTTTTATTCTCTTCCTCCTTCTTTACCTCCCTTCCCCAGAATGCCTCTCTAGAGCACCCCCTCCCCGGGGAAGCTACAGGGCAGCCCCTTTGTGGCTCTGGCATCTTGGGGGTGGTGAGGAATGTAGTTCATGGACAGGACTCCTGCTCCATGCAGGTGTCATTTTTGGGAACTGAGTCTCCTATCCCTGGGGGAGATGGCTGAAGCCCAACCTAATGGTGCCCCCCTACCCTCACTCAGCATGGCTCTGGGGACCTATGGCAACCCACCGCTCTCTGAGGAGTGGTCAGTAGTCAACAGAGCTGGATGACAGGGTGAAGAGAGAGGACCACATAGGCTTGATTTCCTTTTGCAAGAGGGATCCAGTTCCTTGGCAGCCTCCACGCCCCAGGCAGCCACAACTGTTTCCAGGGGAAGATCAGCAGCCAAAAGCTAGAGGCCACAGGAAAACGAGTCCCAGAGAGGTTTCCAAGCCCATCACAGCAAGTGGAAGCCACGTCTCATACCACAGCACCCCAAAGACTCAGGGGTAATGAGGAGAGGGAAGAACATCTTCTCATCTGACGTGCAACTAAAACAGGCATGGTCATGGGGTCAGTGTGTGATAGCCACAGGTTTGGGCAGGCACCTTCTTCACTGTGGTCCCAGTGGCTTCTGGGTACTCCTCTCGCAGGCCTTCTATAGGTGGCATGCTGAGCTGTGATGCATGGGGATCCAGTAGGAGGGCTGGGCAGGGCAAGGACTATGGCTGTGTTCCCCCTGCTGAGTTAACCTTTCAGCAAAGGCTAAGAGAACTTACAAGCTACCTGCAGCAGGGCCTCTCAGTGCCAGGCATACTGGGCAGATAAGGGTAGACAGGAACGGGAGAAGCATGGCCAAGACTCTGACTCCTACCACAGGACCTCGGCTTCTCACCTAGGACTTACCTCATCCCTGAAGACAGGGACAGACAAGCGTCTGTACCCATCCTGCTCCACAACTGAGTGGAAAATTTGACTCAGAGGTGGCAAGATTGAAAATAGGGACCTGTAGTCTATGCTTGGCGCCCCCTTCTGTCCAGAGTCGTGTAAGGTGGCCAGGAACCTGTTGCCCAGCTTCCTTTGATGGTCCAACGGATTTGAAGTATGGGAAGTACCCTTAATTGTTCTAATTACGCCTGTTTCCCACCCTGGCTGCTTTCTCAGGATTCACAGGACCTTGAGGCATCTGAAGTGACCCCAGTCTGCCTCCGCTCTCACCCAGCCCTGTTCCTGCCATTCCAAAGGTTCTTAGTATTTGGGGGGTGTGATGGTTAGGATTAGCTGTCAATTTGACACAATCTAGACTCACTTCGGGAGAGAGTCTCAGTGAAGTATTCACTAGATCAGGGTGGCCCATGAGCAGGTCTGGAGGGGACTATCTTGATTACCTTAGTTAAGGCGAGCAGGGCTTTGCCTGCTATGGGTGACACCATTCCCTGGGTCTGGACTGTATGAAAGGGGAGAGTGAGTTGAGCTCCTAAGCATGCACGCCTCACATTCTCCCTGCTCCTTCCTGTGGGTCTGACTAGACGCCTTCAATCTCCCCACAATGGCAGACTGTAAACCGGAACTGTGCGGTAAAGTAAACCCTTACTCCCTGAAGTTGCTTTGGTCCAGGTGTTTACCACATCGACAGGAAAGGAGACTAAGATGGGTTAAAATGATTACGGTGGTCAAAGTAGATACAAATTGCGCCCTCTAAGCTGTGATCAAGGGCATGACTCAGCAGCACAAAGCTTGCTCGCTCACAGTGATATGCAGCCACCCCAATCATTCACCTCTCCATTTCCCCAGACTAAAACTCTGCCCTGTGAAACACTGACTGTCAGCTCCTTCCCAGCCATCTGTGCCCTATCCTAGTTCCGCTCCTAGAACTGAGTCTAGGAATTTTGCATGAACAGAACCCTGTGGTGTGCGTCCTCCTGTGATGAGCTTGAACTTGCCTTGCTCAGTGTAGTGGCCTCAAGGTTAGTCCACACCACCAAGGACACTTTTCCTTTTCAAAACGGAGTGCTATTTCACCCTGTCTGCCACAGGCACTTGTGTGTTTCGGCTACTTGGATGAAGTGTGCAGACTCCAGCTTGAGACCCGCTTTCTATCCTTTGGAGACATGAACGGAAATGGGATTGCAGGGTCAGAGATATTGTATGCACATCTTGGAAGGGCAGCTATTCTGTTTTCCCCAGGGCTGGGACACATCCTGCCTCTACATTGTTAAACTCACTCACAGGAGGTTCCCCTCGGAACTCACATATTTGCAAACAAAAACAAGGTGCTTACCCTTGGCCTGCCAGCCTGAATCCAGGATGACACCCTCAAGGGAGCAGAGATACTCCTTAGGCATACAACGATACCCCTCCCCCTTCACAGTGGGCTGGTGACTCCTGAGAAGCTGCTGCTGGTGTCCACAGTGACTCGGTGCAATGAAATATCACATTTTCTATTGAAGCGACAGGAGCAGGCAGACTGTAAGAGTCTCTCCCTGGCTCCCTGGGTTCAGCACCTGCAACCCTCTGCCTCCCCCACTCACATGTAAGAAAGTGACGTTGGAATCCAGCCCCTGCTCAGGCCACAGTATCTGCAGCAGCTGCTCACAGACACTGATAGGTGCCTGCTGACACATCTGGGACACCTAACTAAGACTCCCAAGGCAAGGATCTCTCACAGGAAAAGTGAGTTTACATCAAAGGTGGCATTGGTGGCTGCAGTACTGCCTCTGACCCCTTCCTGCCTCCTGCCTGGAAGCCTAAGAGTCTCCTGCAGGTTCTTACTGTAAACCTATACCATCCTCAAAACCACCCCAAGAGGGCTGGAGAGATGGCTCAGAGGTTAAGAGCACTGGCTGCTCTTCCAAAGGTCCTGAGTTCAATTCCCAGCAACCACATGGTGGCTCACAAACATCCAAAATGAGATCTGGTGCCCTCTTCCAGCATAAAAAATATCTAAAAAAAACACCCCAAGAGAGTCTCACTTGGGAGAGATCTGCCACGCTATCTGTCATGATGTTGGCTCTGATATCAATGCCTAGCTGTCTGTCTGTCCACAGCATTGATAACTGTCCTAATGACTCTTACCAGTAGTACATCCATGTTCTTCTGAATTCCTGACCTAAACCTAACAGCTGGAATGTCTGGGGTTTCCATCGGTGAAAAAGGCTTTATCTGTTCTTCCTGTGAATCCTCCTGCATAAGTAACCTTTCTCCTGGCTCAGAGACCACCTTTTCCAGGCCCCTGGAGCCTTTGGGCACCAAATGCAATTGGCTTTATGTGACCTCAAGGGGGTGCGGTCAGGAGCGGAAGCTTTTCAACCTTCTTTGATGGTCCTGTTATCTGGCTCTTGTCCAAGACGCCAGCAAATCAAGCTTCAAGCTGCAGGGTGATGCCAGGCGCTGGGGGAGGCAGTCCCCTGGTGGGCACTGGAGCTTTTGTTCATACCAGCAAACACATGGGCATGATTCCTCTTTTACACCCTGCAAATGGAGTGGCAGCACAGAACTTTCCTGTGCAGCCAACATATCTGCGAGATCAGGGTAGTGGGCAGGGCTGTTCTGGGGTTGTGACTTCCCAGTAGGTGCAGAGAGCTCATGATCATCAGAGTCTCTAGTGACTAATGTTAAGTGGAGCTGTCAGGCAGGGTTGAGATATACCAGGGAGCCCAGCAAGGGGTTGCCCTCCCAGCAAAGGGTGGCTCTCCTAGCAATGGGTGGCCCCCTCTTTTGTCCATCATCTCCCAGGACTCACACTCCTGTGATCTCACCAAGCACACCTCCCATCTGGGTGATGCCTGAGAAACAGACACAGGAAGACATATTCTGTCTCTGTCCATGCCAGTGCATCTGCCATGTGGATTGCCCTTGGATCTAATGAGAATACTAGGGGCTCGGCCTGGTAGAGACATCCCTAATGCTGTCAGAATGCTTTCCTAGCCTTAGAGAAGGAAATGTGAGCCACCTTTGCTATCACTAGATGGATCAGAGATTCCAAGTACCAGGCGAATTGGCCTGCGGTACATGCTGGGTAGAACTTGGGAGTTCCATTCTGGATGGAAACACCCCTCACATCGGGTGGCATAAAGGGGACTTGTCATTGGGTGGCATTGTCCTGGTGCAAGGATATGTCCCCAGCTTTTCTTGGCATCCACATTGTACCCAAGTAGAGATCACTGCAGTGTGAGGCTTGTCTCTCCTTCCCCTCTCTGGCCTCTGCCGGCCTCCTCTGCAGGGTTAGCCTAGCACAGCATCATTCTCCACGTCATCACTGATAACGGGAAGCATTATAGATGCTCTGCAATCCCCCTGGCTCCTCCAGGCTAGTCCTACTCATCATGTCCCGGGACTCACACTTCTGTGATCTCACCATGCAATGCACCCTTGGTCACTCACTCCAGCACCTTTAGTGGCTCCTGCTGCTTGCCAGTGACTACAGGGCCCCAAGGCTTGTTGATACAGAGACCCTGCCTTGCCAGCCTCCACCCACTTCCTTCTGTCAACCCCAGAGCCTACGTTGGGGACCTCCTTCGACTACATAAGCCTAACTTCCAGACATTTGTAGAAAATGGTTTATGTGATTTTATCTTGCTTTAGATGCAGGGTGCCTACTTCACAAACAGCCAGAGCAAAAAGCCTTTTCAGACAGACAAGGGTCATCATCAGGTAGCTCAGGAGAGAGCCCCTGGCATTACTCACCCAAAGCCCATGCATGCACACCCCAGGCTAGAGATCACACGGCATCTCCTTTGTGCAAAGTATCAACTCAAAAGGTTGTGGTGACAGCCCCAGGCACCTTTAGACAGGAAGCTGCACTGGAAGGGGCTGGAGCCAGGAAAGCTCACGGAGCCCTTTGCAGGAAAGTGGTCAGACAAAGGAACCCCTCCAGACAGCAATGTGTGCCCTGGAGACCATGCATGCACACAAGTGAACACACAAACACAATCCAGAGAGGGCAGCAAGTGCCTAGCAAGGGTGGGGTGGGGAGCATCCTATCTGCTGAAACCCTTATTTTGTATTTTGCTGAAATGCACGGAGGAGTCTCTTTCAAAAAGAGAGAGCTCAGTCTTGGAGGGGAATGCTTAGTGATTCAGGGCTTGTACCTCAAGCTTGACGACTGGAGCTCAGATGCCCAGAACTGCCTAAAGCAAATGTCTACTCGGCTCGGCAACCCGCTCCCCCATAATTCCAGCCTCAGAAGGTGGAGATACAATCCATAGAACAATCTGGCTAGTGAGACTAGCCATGTCAGTGCTAGAGGGCAGGAATCTTTCCTAGTCAGGGTTCATGAAAACAACCGTCTAATTGGACTTTAGGCCCTGTCAGCAGGAGGGAACTAATGTCTGGTCCTGTACACCTAGTCAGCTACTCATGGCTGGTTAAGCCGTGGATCCTAGAGGACAACCTACTACTGCTGCTTTCTCAAGACAGTATAATTTCTAATTACATTCTAAACACCCATCCTTATACCAGAGATAGGTGTAGTCCTCACCCCTTGTCCTAATGTTCTACTGCTGTAAAGAGATGCCATGACCACAGCAACTCTAATAAAGGAAAATGTAACTGGGGCTGGCTTACAGTTGAGAGGTTTAGTCATTATCATGGCTGGAAGCATGGTGGCACGCAGGCAGACTTGGTGCTGGTGAGGTAACTAGAGCTCTACGTCTGGATCAGCAGGCCACAGAAAGAGTGATTCTAGGCCTGGCTTGGCTTCTGAAACCTCAAAGTCCACCCCCAGTGACATACTTTCTCCAACAAGGCCACACCTCCTAATCCCTGTCAAGTAGCACCACCCCCTAAAGACCAGGCATCCATGTATATGAGCCCGTGGGGCCGGTCCTACTCAAACCATCACCCTATGATGTAACACAGAAGCTGCAGCCAGGAGCTCAAGAGAATATGGCTGCCTAAACAAGACCTGAAAATGTTATGCCGACATGGCTGGGGAAAATGTCACAAAGCCCCACTCCTAGATGAAGAGATACAGCAATTAATGGCTGCTGAGAAAGAATCAGTTTTCCCTGAACATGCGCATCTGAGCAACGCTAAATGGACTCAACAAGCTGTATTTAAACAGTTACTTGCTTGTGTGTGTGTGTGTACATAGTGATAATAATTAAAGAAAATTAGGCATAGAGGGAAAGGGGATTGAAATGATGTGAATGCAGTGCACACATATGAAATTTAAAACCACCGCTTCATGGTAAATTAGCACACTGCCATTCTAGGTCGAAGCCCATTTTGCAAAGTCATAAGATAAACAACTTTGCTTTGCCAGCACCGAGTCTCGGATACTCTTTTAATGAAGTGAGGGTCTTTGTTTCTTACACAGGATGGGGGGGAGCATTCCCAAAACCTATAACTGATAAAGGATTCAACACTATACCATAAAGAAATTAAAATCTTTTTGGGGGATGAGTTTTAGATGAGCAAAAGACTTGAATAGATCAAGAATTTGCAGACGGCCAACATGTGAGGGGCCATCCACCTCCAGGGAGGAGCCATCAGGATGGCCACTGTCCAAAAGGCAGGGAAAAGCTATCATTGGGCAGGACATGAAGAGCTGAGGTCTTCTTGGTGGCAACTATGTGGAAGCAAGTTTCTAGAGGGGGTGGCAGTGCTTGCCTGTCATCCCAGCACTCAGGAGGCTGAGGCAGGGGGATCACAGTTTAAAGCCAGCCTGGGCTACAAAGAAGAATACCTGTTTCAACCAAAACAAAAACAATGACCATAAAACAAACCAGTCTGGTGGACTCTTGAATATTAAACCTAGGATCTCTATATGATGTGATCTATTTTTCATCTGGGGTGGACCCAAAGATAGGAATTTAATACCACCAAAACATGTATGCCCTTGCTCAAAATGTTCCAGATGTGCTCTGTAGCCCCCAAACTGCCATTCAAGTATCTGCCGACCAACGAACAAACAGAGCAAGCTGTGGCCCACCCACACAGTGGGGTATTATTCAAACTTAAGGAGGAAGTGCAATCTGACACTCACTACAAGAACTGATCTTGAAGACATTAAATGAAAGGAGCCAGATTCTAGACAAACAGCCACCAGACAGACAGGAAGGCAGGAGAGGGTAACACATGCCCTTAGGGACCCCCCCTCTTCACTATAGCTGTGAGAAGTGGGAGGACCAAGTCCAGGGAGAGGCACCTTGGGGTACCCTGGCCTCCTCCCAAACTGGAGTCACATTTAGATCAGCAAGACCTGCCTGAGGCATGGGCCAGCCCGTGACTACTCTGATAGGCCCCATCTTACAGGCAGAGGAGTGGGTGTCTACCCCACCCTGTGTTGCTCCCTAAACAAAAGAGTCCAAATCAGATTAAAAAAGCATGAAGGAGCAGTCCCCATACCCAGGATGCCCACCTCAGCTATCCAGCTTGGAGTCTGCCAGAGCAGTCCCAACCTGGACAGTGCGGAGAGGCAGGCAGCAATGGCTCTGCCCTGCAGTCTGGCTCGGTTGTTATTTATTTCTTCTCCATTAAAGGCCTCAGAACCATTTATTGATTTTCTTATTAAGGCATGTTATATCTCATTACATAGCAAAATGAAGAAAACAGGTGCAGGCAGAGGCTACCTGGTCGCCCTGCCAAGGAGACTTCCTGGACCATCTTTCTCCTACATGTTCCTGGCTTAATCACCTCTGCAGAGACACTGCTTTGTGGGTACACCTTCCAAAGGGACCTTAGGGAACTTCTTCCGGGGTTCCTATATCCAGCCTCCTCAGTGAGGAAAAGAACAAGCAGGAGTGGGGCCTCTGAGGAGGGCAATGCTGCCCAGGCCCCTCAAGTCTGGAAGGCGCCTGCCTGTCTCACTGTGCACCTCATCTGATAGCTGCAGGAACAGCAAGCATTAATGCTCAGACGCCACCTTTGCCGGGTCCTTTATCTGTCCACCATCGGCACAGGGCCACATGGAGCTAAAGCTTGCTGACTCCTTGCACGCAGGAGAGGACTAATTGCTGGAACACAGAATCCAGAGCCCCATGTGACAGCTGTGTGGTGCAGCTTGCCCTGGCTGCCAGTGCCTCAGGGACAGAAAAGTCTAGGTGGAAAGATGTGAGCAAGAAGGGAAGGGAAATGAATGAAGGGATGGATGGGGGGTGAGGGGAAAGATGGAGGGAGGGAGAATAAAGGAGAGCAGGGAAAGATGGAGGGAGGGAAGAATGTAAGGGGAGATGGAAGGATGAACGTATTAGAGATCCTGACAGGATGGATGAGGAGGAGGGTAGAAGAAATAATGGGCGGATGGAGGAAGGGATAGAGGGATGAGTAGAGGATGAATGGACAGGAAGGATGGATAAGGGGGTGATAGAGGGAGAGAGGGATTGGTAGAGGGACAGATAAAATGGGAATGGAAAGATGGAGGAGGGAGGAAAGGATGGCGGATGTGATACAGGGATAGATGGAAAGGGTAGCGATGAATGAACGGGGAGGGGATGACAGAAGGGGTGGATGGAGGGAGAAATGGAGGTGGGAGGAAGACGGGGAAAGAGGTGCTTAGCTGTATCCTATCCATTAACGCTGAGGTGACACGCAGGCACTGTTTGTGTCTGGGGAGAGGCTCAGGGCTCACAGAGGATGGGGACTTGACTTCCCCATGTTTTCTTCGTCTGTTGACTTTGTCACCAGGCACAGGATGACCTTTTGGAATCAGTGGATGGGATGTCTATGGCTTTGTACTTATTATTGAGGAAACAGCTTTGTAGCTAGAAAAAATAATCTGATTATAAAAGTAACCTTTGCTCATCTGAGCGCGGAAAGCTTCGGAAGCACAGGAAGGAATAAATGGTCTCCAAACAGCCTAGAGCTAGCACACAGAGCTTAGAGGCCCCAGAAAGCAAGTGTGTGATACCTCCAAGAGCCTGGAAAAGTTGGGGTGTTCTATGGACACCCCAAATTCAAGGCAGAGGCCATGCCTAGGGATGCAGTGAGGAATTATGGGCCAGAGTCATAACTCCCACTGTTCTGATCCTTTAAGGCAAGGGGTGCCAGGCTGGATGGTGGGTGGGGCACGGCTGCTGCCTGCAGGCTGCAGTTTCTATACCCCTACCCCTGGAACACACATGGAAGGGCCTTTCTCACAAAGCAGGGATGCACCTCATGGGTGACCCTCCAGACTGGGCAGATGGGATGCCATCCATTGGGTCTGAGTTTCAGGAGGTCCCAGGCCCCAGAGTAATAAAGGTTTCACACACACACACACACACACACACACACACACACACACACACACCTGGCACTACTGTACCCAGCTTTACATGGGTTCTGGGAATTTACATTCAGATCCTCATACTCACATGGTAGGAACGGGGAGCTTCTAGGGGAATGTCAGGAAAACTTCAAGTCAGAACTCCCAAGATCTCCAGCTTCCCTCCAGGCACCCAGCATCCTTAGCTGACTATGCACATTCATGTAAGACATCAACCTGTGTGGCCCCAGGCCCACATAGGTGGGAAGGGTTCCCCTACCCAGGCCCCTTCTCTATCCAGCTGGAAATTCTCTCCCAGCTCTGGAAGGGTACAGGACCCAGAAAGAATCAGACGCATCCAAGTGTGAGGCTAGGGAGCTTGTGACTGGGACAGGGGAAGATGTCATCAAGGGTGGCAGCCTTAGGAACCCCAGAGGGCAGAACCCAGAACCCAAGCCCCTTCCATGCAGATCAACAGGTTCTGGGTTCTGTACCCTTCCGGAGCTGTTGATCTGCATGGAAGGGGCTTGGGCACCACTGCTGCCTTGCTCTCCCCTCTCTGGGCCAAGTGCTGCCAGGCTCTGTGGGGCTGGCACAGGGCCCCACAGATGCTCAGCAGGAACCTGGTTCTGTTTCTCGATCCCACGAGCCATGCTGAAACCCAGGGCCCACAATGGCACTTCTCAATGGGCTGGTGTCCCAACCTGTGCAGTAGCTGTTCTGGGTCCAAACCTGCTGACAATGGTGAGAATTGGCAGGGTGCCCAGGGAGGGATGAGCGATGGAGCTGGAAGAGTCTGGTGGGTGTTGTGCCCTAGGCTATACCAAGGCTACAGCACACAGTGTTCTCCCCAGGGCACCACAGAGCCATCATGCTGCCTGGTGGCCTGGTCTGTGTCACTCTGACAGGAAGAAGCATCTGCTCCACTCAACGAGGTTGAGTGCTAGAGGAAGGGATAGTTGGGTCAGGCAGCTCAGGAGCCTAGGAGAGGTTCAAATGTTCCCAGAGGTAGGAGTGGGGTCCGGTGGGCACAGGCGAAGGCAAGAATGAGAGATAAGGGTGGGGAGTCTTAAGGGGTACTCAGAGCTAGAACGGGGACACTGTGGACAGGCAGGACTCTGAAGATAGCCCTGTTGGGACCCCCTGTCCACTTCGATCTTAGAAGTGCCTTTGCATGAGAGCAAGGAATAATGTGGGTGCACAGCTCCCTCCAGGCAAAAGCAGCATTCCAGGAAATCGCACACCCACACTGTGTCCCTGCTTGGTGGGCTTTTTCCTTAGCGCTGACTGATTTGCCTCTTGCTTTCTGACAGGACTCTCTGCCGGCAGAAGCTCTGCATTTCTCTGTTGGTTGGCTCCCCCACGTGGCCGGCTGCGGTATAACCTCCGCCCCACGAGTGTCCCCATGTGGCCAACTGTAGTATAACCTTCTCTAGGTGAGGTTTGTCAATAAAGAGGCTGGGAGGTTCGCTCAGTGGGCTGCTGAGTGTTGTGTGGGTTCGGGGCTAGTGACATTTGATAGACTGAGGCAAACACTGAAGATTCCAATTTCCCAGATTTCAGGTTTCACTCAGGCCCAGAGGTCTCTCTGGACCGTCGACAGCCCTGGTCTTACTGGCAAGGAGGTGAGATGGTGGGGGTGGGGGGGTGGAATTCTAGGGGCATATAAATAAAACTTCTAAGTCAGAACTTCAATCAGCAATAGATACAAGGTAGAGGGAGGCTCTTCGTCCTTTGGATCTCTGGAGACCTGGGTCATGGGTGTTCCCGCTAAAGTTAGCTTCCAGTCTGCCCAGCCATTTGCAGCTACCAAGCCCCACAGCTACCACAGCTGCTTAGAGAGGCTACATGGTTGCCCAGGCCCCAAGCCTCTTAGCAATGGCTTGCTCCTGCTTGTCCCACTAAGGCAGGCCAGGTCACTTTGTCCATTGTGATGGCTGTTCCAGTAACTCATGTGTGCAGTGGCCCAGAACACCCAGCTACATCCCAGCATTTCTGTGACTCTGTCCACATTCCCATTTGACTGGAGAGAAGACAGATGCTCAGAGAACAGTGAACGGGGGACCTAGGCCTTGGGGCCAGGCTGCCTCTGCTACCTTAGGACAAGGAGATCTTAAAGAGGAAGATGGAGGGGTGCCATCCATCCCGCCTGTGAATTGAGTCATTAGAGTCATATGGGCCCCATCCTCAGGTGTCAACTCCCCTGGGCCAGGTGAAATGGGGCTGCTTGGAATCTTATGGCCTGGCTCTGAGTCTGCTCTGGCATTGGGGTGGTCAGCTCTGGCCAAGTAATATAGCCTTGTGCTTAACACAGTTAGGATCACCACCACTGTCCCATAATACTTGGGAGCTAAGGACATGGCAGGGCAGGATGATCTGGGATCTACACCTGTGTCCCCAAACTGCATGCAGTGACACATTATATACAGGCTTCCCTGCCTTGGGTGGCATCCCAGGGCAGCAGGATGGAGGCAAGGCCACAGCCATCTCCCCCTCTCTGCTTCACCTTGTGTCTCCACTTTTCTTCTCGTCTGTCTGTCTGTCTGTCTGTCTGTCTGTCTGTCTGTCTGTCTTCCTCTCTGTCTCCGACTCTGCCTCTCTTGATTTCTATCTGTCAGTGTCTCTATCTGTCTCTCATCTCTGTGTCTGCCTGTGTCTCTGTCTATCTCTTTCGATTTTTGTCTCCATCTCTATCTCATGTACACAGGAAGAGTTGGGGTAGAACCACATGGCCACATGGGGGCACCCTGACCCCAATCTGGGAAGATAGGTCACCAGAAAAGGGGGTCCTGAGGGGTGCCAGTGAAGTCAGCTACAATGGGACAGCTAGTTCCATCAGGATGCCCTTGGGGAACACACATGGGTCCATGGGACCTCAGAGGGAGGAGCAGGGCACTCCAGAAGGCACCATATGGTCATCTGGCTAGGGGAGGTACAAAGGAGGTGGGCCAGACTTAGGGTCAGGCAGTGGTCCTCAGAAATTAAAAAGAAAATGCCAAAAAGAAAGGCCTGTGCTGGGATGCCACAAGCAGTGGTGTGTTATAGGGTCTCCAGGACTCCACTGGGGTCTGGCAGATAGATGGGGCATGGCCTGAGGACAAGGTGTCACAGACACATGCACAGGCCAGCACCCTTGCAGAGATTCTTTCTCACACATCTACACTAGCCACATGTGAAATCCTCAGAACCAATGCCTCAGCTGTGGCAAATAGCCACAAATACATACTTTCCAGTTCACATGTGTTACCCATGCCCCCACACACAGCAAGACAAAGAGACCCTACTGCAGCCTGTCACCATATCACACATAAGGGGAGAGATTGCTTCAGAGCTCAGAACTGGGTGGAGGGAGGCAAGGCACCTCACCCTGGGTCAGTGCAATTGGACCCTGCCGCCAGGGCTGGCGACAGTATTCCCATCATGCGCTCCCCTGGGTCCCAAGTCCACACAGCCCTACTTGGAACCCTTGCCCCTTCTTTTCTTCCAAGACAAAGACAGAACAGGAGAGGGTATGGGAGACAGATGGGACTCTGCTGTCCTATAGTGGCTGGCCTCTGAGGAGCAAAATTTCTCTGCTGTGGTAGCCTCCAACTGAAGGGGCCAACCTCTGACCTCAGGGACCCAGAGGGCAACATAGCACATACCAGGGCAGGGGGAGGAGTGCCTGGGGACTGGGCCTGTCCAAGGTTCTCATCTGGAAAAAGGAGACACTCCTCCTGAGACTTGCCCAAGCATAGACATTCCCCTCCTGGTGTGTGATGCACCAGGACCTCACTCTTCAAGCTCGGGGACCCCAAGTGCAGGCCATCTGCCTCTTTGTCCAGGTCTTTGTATGGCAGAGGTCCTGCTAGAGCCTCTGGTTACCTGGCCCCCAGGACTGAGTGTGGAGACTATAATCTCCAAGGACTCCTCACTGAAGTACTGATGCTAACAGGGACCTCGAGCTTCTGGGCTTTTCCTGTGTGGGCCCTCATGGAACTCTAAGTACAGCAGGACCAGCATTGGTCAGCACACCATAAAGTTACCAGCCACTTCCCTGACCACTCCTGTGTTGCCCAGCCAATATGACCTTGGAGCCTTGAATACGTGTCAGGATCCCCCTCATTCCCTATGGCTTTGTTTTTTTCCATCAGTGTCCCCTACTGAGCCAAGCAGGCTCTGGGATCCTCTAGGTGATCCAGAAGGCAGGGAGATCCTTCCTAGACCCTCATTCTGGCCCATGACTGGCCCCAGAATGTGATAAGAAGCAAGTAATAAGGTAATCATTGTGTTTAGAAAGAGTGAGTCCCCCAGTCTCCCTGCCGCCCCCGTGCCGCCAGACCATGAAATGAAGATGGGAGAACAGGTGTGGAGGTGAGAGAGCACTATCTGTCCAAAGTATGAGGACCGTGAGGAGATAAGGGATGAGGTGGGGGTAGGGTAGGGGAAGATGCATACTGTGGAAGGGAGACACTGGACACCAGTCATGACTCAGCTCACCCCTGCAGTTGCCTCTGGGCATGAAGCACCTGTCCTGCTTGCCTTTGGGTGCAGAACAGAGATACACATGCCCCTCTCCTGCCCTTACTCCCTGTTGGGGCTTCAGGTAACTCACTCATCTTTAGTTCTGAAACAGGGTTTCCATGACCAAGGGGCTACCTTCTGCTATGGCCTCTTCTCTGCATATCCTCAGAGAAGGTACTGCCTGCTACGTCCTCTGACAAGGGTAGCAATGCTATAGGACACAGACCCACCCATAGCCCTCACCTAGTCTTCATGATCCTCTCAGTGACAACCTCAAGCCTGTTGCCCTGCCACAGCCTTTTGTGTCCCATGCTGTCCCCACAGAGCAGATGTTTCCCTGTACAGCTGCAGAGAGCAGAGGAGCACACTGGGCAGAGCACACACAGTTGGAGAAAGAGCCTCAAGTCTGGGTTCTCTGCACCCTGCCCCAAAGGATGACTAGACCCTCCCTCCCTGACCCAGCAACAATCGCTTGTCCTCTCTTCCGTACTTACGTACACACATACAACACCCCATGGAGAGCACACAAATGTGGGCTCCCCAAAATTAGTGCTCCAGAAAGATAGAAATTTAGTATTTTCAAAGAAGCTGAATGAATAAGACAGTCCAATGGCCTTAGAGAGTTTTCATGCTCAGAGCAGAGAGATCCTGGAAGCAACTCTGTAATATGCCCTTACAGGCTGCAGTCTGTGGACCACAACACAAATATCAAAGTTGACAAGAACCTTATGGCCTCACTCAATAAATGGTGAGGCTGAGTGGCTAAGGGAGTGAAGAGATCAGAGACCAGTGTTTAGACTGATTCTGCTGACACCTACACACATGAAAGAACTGATGAAGAAAGTATAAGAAAGAGAGATGGGGGATGGATGGATGGATGGATGGGTAGATGGGTAGATGGAAGGATGGTGGATGCATGGAAGGTTGGGATGGATGGATCACTAGGGAGATCACTAGCAAATAGACAGGGTGAGTGGGTGGGAACAGAAGGATGAGTAGGTAGGTGAGTAGATGGATGGGTGAGTGGGTGGGTGGATGAATGGAGGATGGAGGGATCAGTAGGTGAATAGGTAGGTAAACATATGAATGGGGATAGGTGGGCAGGCTGAGAGATAGGTGAGAGAATGGGTAAGTTAGTGGATGGATGGGGTGAATAGGTGAGAGGATGGATGGATGGATGGATGGATGGATGGATGGATGGATGGAT
>LOJH01006605.1:20715-32217 GCA_001685095.1 Ellobius talpinus
TGGATGGATGGATGGATGGATGGATGGATGGATGGATGGATGGATGGTGGATGGGTAGGTGAGTGGAAAGAGGAATGGGTGGATTCAAAGGTGAGTGGATGGATAGATTGGTGAGTGGAGAAGTGGACAGTTGGAGGCACAGCTCTTCACAGTGTTACCCATGAAGCTGTCTCCACCTAGAAATGCTGGGTGTAAGCAGAGACTGCACCTTCATTTCCTGGCCACCCAAACTGGAAAATCACACAAAACTATATTAATTACAGCACTGTTTGGCCGATGGCTCAAGCATATTCCTAGCTAGCTCTTATATCCTAAATTAACCCATTTCTATTCTTTTATATTTTACCATGAGGCTCACGGTTTACTGGTAAGGTTCTGGCATCTTTCTCCTTCAGCAGTTACATGGTGTCTCCCTGACTCCACCTTCTTTCTCCCTGTATTCAGTTTAGTTTTCCCCCCAGCTATGTTCTACCCTGTCATAGGGCAAAGCAATTTCTTTATTAACCAATGGTAACAAAATATATTCATAGCGTACAGAGGGGAATCCCACATCAGCTGGGGTCCTCTACTTGTCCATGTCCCCATCTAAGCCTGCTTGAAAGGTAACCACCATTCTAGGAAAGTCCTCTTTCCTAGATGATAGGCCCCTGGGCCCCTGCTTTTGCTCACATTGAGGCAGGGAAATCATCCCACAGTTCTGGGCCACACCATTCTCTAGTACCTGGTCTGTATTGTTCACATATCCATCCCACTGGCAGAGGTACGGCAGTGAGGGATGCAGGAGATGAGAGATTCTGGCCCAGCTCCTAGGACCAGGGCATCCAGGGACAGGGATGGAGGCCTCAGCCACAGCCCTCTGTGTGAAGGGAAGCTTTCTGCTTTGCTCGCATAGTAAGGTCTGGCACGGGTTAGAGAGGAGGGGAAGTGTGCACAAAAAAGTGGAGTGATTGCCTGCACGTGTCTATGTCCAAGGTCACCTGGGCATTTTGGGAGGGGCACACAGTTGGGATGCTACATAAAGGTCTGTGCCTCATGTGCTTGCTCATGGCCCTCACAGGTGTTAGCAGGCGAGGGTGCCCATGTGCGCAAGCTCCTATACCTGTGGGCAAGTACCTCTGATGTAGACCCCAGGCCTTCAAGAGTAGCCAGAAACTAAACCATTTCCAGCCACAAGCAACGGGTGCTCGTTAGAGTTTGAGAAGCAAGAGGAAAGAGACTGTCTAGGAGAAAGAACACCCTGGATCAGCCTCGTGGAACTTACGTGAAGGGGGTGTGGCCACAGAACCAGAGGCCCAGTTTCCTCCAGATCCAGGTTCCAAAACAGTCAGAGTCCAGGGACCTGGTCAGGGGGTCTTCTACAGAGACTAGAGGGCACTGCTCCAGGTCAGTAGATCTCCAAAGTGCTCTACCTGGGACGGTTCCCATGCCATCAACATAGGAGGCCACGTCATCAGCCTCACTCTGTCTCATAAGGCTCTTACACAGTTGTCCAATCCCCAGGACATCGGATTCCATGGCCAGTAAGTGGCCTTGGACAAATCAGTCATAGGCTCCCCACGCCCGAGCCTAGGTCTCTACTGCTGTGTGGGTAGTGGGCCAATGGGGCCGTCCTGGCCCGGAAGCCCTAAACCATAAAGACACCACCTGCCTTTTTGATTCTGTAACTTTATAGCAAAAAGGAGAGATAAGTCAGCTTTGATTGGCAATCATTTTATTGGCATAAGCTTTTATCCCTCTCTGTTCGGGGGAACAGAGAGTTTATGGCCATCTCCCCATCCCAGTCAGAGCGGGTGGGGTGACAGGCCACGCTTTGATTAGGGTCCCTCTTGGGCCTGGTTTCCTACACTCTTGTGGGACTGTGGCATGAAGCAGCCTGCGATGGAGCCAGCCTCCTGATCCCCATTTCTCTCCCTGCACCCTTGGCCTGGATGGCTCCACTTGCAGAGGCTCTGGCACTGTGAGTTTGCAAGGCTGTTTCTTCACTGAAGAGCCTGATATCGGCAAGTCAGGGAGATTCTTGGGAACTCACCCATGATAGGTACTGCCCCCTGCACTGCAGAGTCAGAAACAGTCTCACCGTGCCCTCCTGTCCCTCAAGTGACATCACTGCATGCTCACGGACTCTTCTTAGCATAGACAAAGATATCAAAGATTTTTGGGGTGGGGGATGCAAGGAGCATTTGTCCATAGATATGGAGCTGGCCCTGAGGCTCAGGGGGCAAGTGGGCCTCTGACATAGCTAGGCCCATGGAAGGCTGCTCACTGCCCACAACCCCAAACCACCTAGTATACTCCAGGGTGGACACCAGCTCTTGTCAGCTGTGAATGAACCAAAGGCTAGTGGCAGCTTCAAAGAGCCAAGAAAGCCACAGGGCCACACCTGAAGAGTCGGGACATTAAAGGGCCCCACCTCAAGTGGCGGGTAGCCCAGACAAGCATGGGGATGCCCAGAACTCTGACCCAGAGGGAGCGGCCAGGGTGGGCCCAGGGGGCCAACTCCACCTATAAGGCCAGCAGAGGCCCCCAAGGGCCAACTCCACCTATGAGGCCAGCAGAGGCCCCTAAGGGCCAACTCCACCCATGAAGCCAGCAGAGGCCCCCACAAAGCCTTCGGCCTGAGACTGAACCCTTGGGTTTCTTGGGAACTCTTGGAGATGGCTTCCTGCCTCTTGAGTGAGGGCCTGTTCCTTATGGGAACAATGGAACAAAAGGCATAGGATAAAGGCTGGGCCTCCTAGGGCCAGCCAATCTTACCTCAAGATCACCAGTTCAGATTAGGACAGAGTCAACTCTGGAATCCCTGGAAAAGACTATTGCCAACCATAGGCCTCTTCCCCGGGGTATCTCAGTGCCCACAAGGGTCCCCAGCCAGCCTCTGGAAGAGAAGCAGCAGAAATGGGCTGACTTCCATCAGTTTAAGGTCATACCCTGAGGTGAATACAAGGATCAGCTGCCTAAACTGGCCTCCTCTGATTAACATGAGACGGGGTTCCCAAGGTATGAGGTCCAGGTACAGTCAACCCTAACAACACAGGGGCTCCCTATGAAGCACCCTAGAGGAACCCCTTGATAGGGCTCTACTGTGGGCCAGACCAGGGGCTGACCCATTATGGAGTTCCCTTCTCTCCATAGCCCTGGGCAGGAACCTTCTCATTCAGCTCTAGAGCTGGAGGTCAGGGGGCTAGCCCAGGTGGTGCCCCACACCTGCCCATCCCAGGAGACACTCCTGCTTCAGTTCTACCCTGGCCCAGGAGGTCCAACTCCTCCAAGCTCATTCCTGGGATATCTGATGGAATAGCCAGTGGGGTGGACTCTAGCTGCAGGCTTTCCAGATGATTCCATACAATAGCTAGGCCTGAGGGGCAGGGGTCCAGATGTGGGGCCTTCCTATAGCTACAAAAGCAGAAGATTACCCCCTCGCTGCCACCAGGAACAAGGCCAGGTTGGATGTTGTAGCCAGGGGCAGGAACCCTCTGGCTGCCTGCTTTCTGCCTTTCCAGGGCAAAGAGTGAGGAGTCACTAATTGGTGTCTAGGGCGGTACTGCACCTGACCCAACTGTCCGCAGGGGCCAGTGACTCACAGAAAAGCACACACTCTGCTAGCTGCTGTGCCTCCTGCCTTAGCTCCCAGCCTCCTCCTACATCCCAGCCTCTCTACCTGCCAGCCTCCACTCCTTAACTTTTCTCCAGCTCTCAGACTCTTCTCTTAGTACCCATATTTCCAAGCTCTTCAAGCTCCCAGTCCCCCGAGACTTGCAGCCCCTCAGCCTTCCCACCCTAAGGATACTCTCCTTGGGATAATCAGTCTATACACCAGGTGTCTCCCTGCACAGGGACACAGTGCAAAGACCCTGAGGCAGCAGTGAGCATGCTTGTGGCTGAGGGGTTGGGGAAAAGGGCTGAGAAACAGGTCAGAGGGGAGCCTTTAGACTTGAGGGGGAAGAGACCCACACTTGCTACAGCCTGGCTCTCATCCACGCAGGAAATAGGTTGGGGGACACCAGAGCTCCAGACCCCACCAGAGGCTCTCAGCAGTGCCTGCAGCCTCTCCTAGTGTAGATTATGAGCCCAGCCTGCCTTGTAGTCAGTGGCCCAGCCTGAGGAGATGAATGATACCCTCCCAAGAACCCACATAGCTTCAGAAATGGTAGGCTGATGAGCACCCAAGAAGATCTGGGGACAGCCCTTCAAATGAGAATGTTGGGAGGGGATGCTGGGAAATAAGATGATAGCCCAACCAAGAGTGTACAGGCACCTGTAAGTCCAGCGGGCCCAGTCCCCACCACTTTTCCCCTGTGGTGGCCTGGCTCTGCCTGTAGGACCTTTCCTTCAGCAAGCTGGTTACTAAGCAGAAAATGTGGTCACCCCACCCCAGCCTACCAAGGATGCTGAGGTCACTGGCAGCTATTCAGGCCCACATTCCAGAAATAACCCGTCCAGGGCTGCCCTGTGTGTGACGTGAAGGCCATCAGTGGCTGCGTGTCTCTGCTTGTACACAGAGAAGCAGGAGGGCCCCTTCTGACCTTGTCTTTTCCCAGTGGAGGTCAGCCATTGCCCACAGGCAGCAGAGAGGAGTGAGGAACGAGAGGGCAGGAAGACCACCTATAGGTCACAAGCAGCCTGAGGCAGGGCCAAGGCCAACAGCAGCAGAGTAGCCACAGAGAGGAACAGTGGGGCTTGGAGACCTGAAGGAAGGGGGACAGCAGGAGAGAAAGTGACAGAGCATCACCAGGGCATGGAGACGGCTGAAATACAAACAGGGTATGCTAAAATGTTGTCGTGGCAGAAAGGGTAACCTTAGGTGGGCCCCGAGGACAAGGCTTTGCTGGGTTCCAGAGGGAGAGCTGCAGTCAGGGCTAGGCATTTGAGCTGGGAGAGAAAGGATTGAGGCGTGTATGGCTGTGGACCTGAGGAGGGGTAGGGACTGAGCAGACCTGGAGCAGCTGCCGCAACACCAAGATTCTCCTGTCGGTGCAGAGAGACAGGCAAGAAGTAGACCTTACTCAGGAGAGGAGGTGCTGGGGGACCCCTTGGCCCCAGGCACAAGCCCCTCACTGAGCAGCCCTTGTAGCTTGTCAAGGCTAAGGCCTGGCCATGGCAGGGCGAACATGGCCTTACCAAGGAAGGCAGAGAGGAGTTGGGGGAAATTACTCAGCCCTAGACTACTGGCTACCAGACTCTTTCTCTCTTTCTCCAGAACTGTATGTTCTCTTCTGTTCCCACTCCCTTCCTTCCCCTCTGATGTCAGGACTCAAACCCAAGCCACACCAGTCCTAATCAAGGCAGTCTTCAGCTCAGCACCCCAGGGACCAAGTGCTCACTCCTTCCCAATGCCACACTGACCAGATCGGGCCTGTGGATGGAGTTCAAGCCCGCAACATCTTCCCTGTGTCCCTACGCGACAGGGATAACCCTGTGCCTTCCTTCTATTCCATTTCTAAGACTGCATCAGAGCTGGCAAGGGACAGGGGCGAGGCTCTACGTGACAAGATACTTCCTGGGCCAAAGGAGTGGGAGCTGCATGCTGGGGAAGGGGTGCTGAACTCGGCCCCCAAACTGAGGCTTCTACAGACCTCTAGTGGCCTGCGTGGACAGCTGGCAGCAGCTGTTCTGCTGGAGAGCAGTTGCTACCTGCTGAGGATAAGGGGTGACATTCTGGCCCCTGGCTTCTGCAAGCCTGCCAGATCCACCCAGCCCACTCCTTTCGAGCTGCAGCCTTCCATATCAGCTGGAGGGCCACCTCGCTGCAGGTGCTTTCCCCATCTGCTGTCCTTTTAGCTCCAAGGACCCCAGCAACGTTCAGACTTTGAAAGCAGCAGAATTTATTGCTGCCTGCTAGCCAATAGGATGCAGCAGAAATGATGACATCATCTCTGAGTTTAGGGCATAAAAGGACTGTAGCTGTACCCTACTTTCTTTCACAGCCCAATGCTGAGCCCAGGCCTGCCTACATGGGCTGGTCTAGGAAGCAAATTCCTGGCTCATCTGTCTGCTCAATCCCATTGCTGTGTGTATGCACAGAGCCCCAAATCAACTTGTCACATCAAGGCCCTTGAGAGCTGCCAGGTACCAAGTCTGCCTGAGGCTTCTCCACATGGGCTGGGCCAGGCTGTGTACCTGTCAGAGTAGCCGCCCACTCTTCCCCCCACACATCTAGGAAACAGAGAAATGACACTCACTAATGGGTCTTGGTGTTCCCTAAGACTCCAGGACCAAGGCCCCAGGGCAGTTATGTCTACAAGAGAATGGTCACTGCACTGTTGGCACTGATCACAGGGCCACACAGTGTTCCCCTCCCCCTGACATCTGACTTTGGTGCAGGGCTGAGGGCTCAGCAATTCCCAGGACTGCAGATTGAGGTGCCTGCAAACCTCCTGGGACTAGAACCAGGATGTATGCCCAAGGGGCTTCATGAAGGCACTCCTTGTTGGTTGAGTCTCCAGTGCTTCCCCAAAGGACCCCCTTCTAAGCAAAGCTGGCCTGGAGGATGGCCATCACGTGCCCTGTTCCCTGCACTCCCAGGGCTGGTTCTCCTGACAGGCAGGACCCCAGGAGGTGAGCAGACAGGCCCCCAGCTGGGGCCACCCAGTCCTCACACCTTCTATGCTTAGGTGAATGGCTGATTTGGGCCATATTTGGTGGGCAGACCACTAGTGGGGAAGGCTCAGCCAAGCTAGGGCGGTTTGTGGCCCAGCAGCTGGCCTGGCCCCTGCACCTGTCTCTGTTTGCACAAATCCTGTCCCTAATAGACTTAATCATGGAGCTTTGATGCCTGTGCCAGGGCCCTACAAGTCCTTGGGCCTCCCAACAAACAGGCCATTGTCTGAAACCCAGCAGTAGGCCTGCCTGTTAATGGTTAAACCAGGGAAGACGGCCCTCTCTGAGGCCAGGATGGGGAGCCAGAAGAGGGGTCATGGCTTGGGCACAGCAGCCCCCAATCTCATCTCTCAGGGTGCTGCTGTTCTATGCTGGGGGCCGCATGGGTGGTCACATGGACACGGGGATTTTTTTCCCCACTGTTTTAAATGCAGGGGATGCTGGTCCTTGCCTGGTATCCTTGTTCCCCAAAGCAGGTTGCCAGTCCATATGAGCTCAGGGCAGTTGAAGATGCTCTGACTCAGACCCAGCCACTTGTTGAGTTGCCTCAACCCAAAGGACAGCAGTGGATACTCACGGTCAGTGAAAGGGCTAGAGAGATGGTCATTGGTTTAGGGCACTGGCTGCTTCTCCAGAGGACCTGTATCTCTTACACCTACATGGTAGCTCAGAACCATCCATAGCTACAGTCCCAGGGGATCCAGCACCCTCTTCTAGTCTCCACGGGCAGTAGGCATGCATGTGGTGCACATAAATGAATGGAGACAAAAGACTCGTATACATAAAGTAGGATAAAATACCAGCAAGAAGACCTCACACACAGTAGTGGGAACCCAATATCATGCAGCTGGTGTGGTGGACAGCACAGTGGCACCATCTGTCCACTCTGGGTTCAGTCACAGGAAGCAAAATCAGGAACTCAGAGAGCCTCCCACATTTGCTTCAATAGCAGCACTACACAGAAGATATGGGAGAGAAAAGTCCCCACGTGCTCATGAGCCAATGGGAGGCAGAGCCACCTTTTGGGATATTACTCAGTCCAGTAAAGGATGAAGTTCCATGAGCTGAATGTGGTGGTGGCTGAGTCAAGAGAGTTGCCACAACTTTAAGGACACCTGGGCTACACAGTGAGACTCTGACACAGAGAGAATAAAACTATAGCATATGCTGCAACTGGGCTGAGCCTCTGACACAATGCAAAGGGCCGCACACTGTCATTAGCACTTCATGCCAAATAGGCAAGTCCCCAGAGGCAAGAAAAAGAACAGGGGTCACCAGGAAGTTGAAGGCCAGGTGAAGGAATGAAGGAAAATAGCAAGCTGGTTCCTTCTGGGATGAGCATGTTCTAGAAGCAGATGGCTGTGTACTCTGCACGCACTAACTACCTACCTGTGAGTTGGGTCATGGACTTTTAAAAAGAGTCATTCTCATGTGGTGAGAACTTCCCTTAATTTAAAACACCAGTGGTACATTTAGATAAATGGAAACTGTGGGTGGGGGCTGTGGCACAGACCCCAAGTTGTATCTGGCTGTGACCTTGGCTGTGACTGACTTCTTAGCTTAGCAATAAGCATCAAAGGACCCCTAAACACTGACTGCCTAGCTTAGTAATGACACCAAGAGTCCCCATATACCGGCTGTTTAGCTTACCAATGGCATTGAAGGTCCCCCCACACACACACACAGTGGCTGCCTAGATCTGGAATGGTGTAGAAGGTACCCACATAATGGTTTCCTAACTCAAGCAATGACACTGAGGACCCCCCCCCCACTGGCTGCCTAGCTCAGCAATAGCATCAAGGGGTCCTGTTCCTTCTGAAGCACAACAGTTTCTGTATTCAGCCACTTTAGGTTCCACAAATGGACCAAGCCACCGTCCTTCACCCTAAACAGCACAGAGTCACCCTGCCCTAACCCTTGCATCTCTGCTGCTTCACCATGGTGCCAAACCAACCATACCTTCAACCTTCTATAAAGGCCCTGCTAAGGTCTGGTGACTGGCCCAGGCATGGTGATCATTTGTCCCCTCCTCTCCCCATTTCCCCTTCTCCAGCTGTGCCTCCCCAGGTCCCTGTTAAGATGGAGCCTCAGCTCCCTCCCAGAGCTCCTGGACACAACTTCTTACTGTTCCCAGCTGGGTTCCCTCTGAATCTCCACGGCCCTGACCCCAGAGACCGGCTTCCATGCCTATGGGCCTTACCTTGTTCTTCCTCACTGGAGATGCCAGAGCTCAGGGTGGCGCTGTGGTTTTCTGACTGCCCACCAATAGCTGTCCCCTGCTATCTCCTCATATGCTTGTCATCACCTGCTCTCTGGGTACTAAGTTCATCATGAAGAGAGCCATGAATGTAGCCTTTGGACTCTCCCCCCTGCCCCCATCCTCTTGGAAATTCAAGTTCAAACGATTTCAGCAAACATTTATGTCCATGTACACCTCCTATGTACTTAGAGACCCCACCAACCTTGAATAAAGACAAAATCTCCCGGCTAGGACTATGTCCCAGATTACAGCCACGTCCAGCCCCTCTGTCTCTGAAGGACCTGGCACTGATCAGTCACAGGGGTTTTGCACAGGAGACACCCCAGCCTGACTTAATCCCATCTGACCCCTGCCTATAGCTCCTCTTTCACCACTCCCTTGGGGTTGCCTTCCCCAGATGTCCCAGCAGGCTCTGGATCTGCACTCCACACCAGTCTCATCCACACACATGTCACACACTGCTCAGCAGCAGGCAGAAAGATGCCGGGGCCTTGGATCAGCTTGAGGTTGTAGGGCCTGTGTTTGATGCCCTCTTGGATTACAAGCTCCATAGGGACCACATTCATGCCTGGTCCAGGATTGTGTCCCAGCCACATAGCAAGCATGCAGTAAATATCAGTGGAGCAGAGAGTGGCAATGGATGAGCAACTGTCTGGATGGCCCCTGGAGGGGAACATGCTGAATTTAGGTCATGTTCAGGGCAGTAGCCCACTGGTACCCTACTCACCAGCCCTGAGCCAGACAAAGAGCCTCAATCAGGGAAGGGAGGAAGCCGACAGATGTCATTCTGAGCCTGAAAGCTGCACAGACTACTGTGGCCCCTTTTCATAGGCCCTAGAGGGGGCAGTCCAAAGCAGGAGGGGTTATGGTAGAATGGCCAGCATGGGCTACAAGGTTCCCTAGGGTCTTAAGCTGTACCTCCCTCCCCTTTCTTTTCTCCAACTTGCTGTCACTTGCTGACCAACAAGGACTTGGACACAGTCTTGTGACTGCATATCATAGCCTGACATCCACTGTTACCAAATGGAGAAAGAGGCAGACATTGCCTAACCTGAGGACAGGAACTCAGGGCCAGGTGCATATAGCCATGCACAGGTACACATGGCCACACACAGACAAATATAGTCATACACAGTCACACACAAGTATGCACTGCCTCATGAGGCCACACAGAGGCATGTATAAGCATGGAGACACGTGCCCAGCCCTCCTGGGCACACTCAGGTTCCCATACCCACAGCCACGCCCACAAGATCAAGCAACACCCAGCCACTCCTGCAGCGGATGCCTGCAGGCAGCAACAACCCCACAGCCGCCCAGGCGCACGTCCTCAGCCGTGTCCACCCAAGCCTGCAGGTTCAGACAGACACCACCCAAGGCAGCAAGTGTGCCTGGGGCCTGCCAACTTGGACTAGGAGACTGTGGGTGTGAAGATACTCCACCTGAACCTAACCGCCATGGCCAGGGGAGTGGAGCCCTGTCCTACTTCATAGCCTGGGAGGGAAGAACAGAACAGCTGCCTAATATAGCCCAAGGCCCCAGAGGCTCTTCCTGGGGTACCGGCCTTGGAACCTGAAGGAAATGCTGAGAGTCTTCTGAGCCCTTTGCCTTGGTGGAGGCCACCCATGCCCTAGCCATGCTAGGTGTCCAGCCCCAGCTCTGAGGTTGGCTGCTAACTGCCCATATTGCCCTTTGTGGCAACTTATTCCAGGCCATGCTGGCCAGGGACCTGCAAGCAGGACCACCTGTGGAATAGTGTATGTCCTAGGTGATATGCCCTGTCGACCTGACAAATCCTCCTTCTCTTATAGCCCCTCCCTGCTCCTGAGGTCATTGGTTCCCACCAACAAAATCCATAGCTAGAAACTCCATCCTAGGCCCTACTTTGAAAGTGGGGGGCTAAGATATCTGGTGCCAGCTGTGGGGCCAAGAAGTATCCCAGGACGGACTTTGTTACATCCTCTGCAGAGAGCTCCAGGTGGGGGACTTGTGGGCAGACCTCTGCAGGTGACGCCTTGCTCTTGCCGTCCAGCCTTAGGCTGATGGTAGGAGGTGACACACACCTGTCTCTGCCCCACAGAGCACAGGTAGGGAGGGCTGTGGGGTGGACAGCACCTACAGAGGGTAGCTGAGGGCCCGCAGAAAGAAGGTGCCACAGGACCTGGAAATACAGGATTGAAAATCATAGTTGGACTAGGCACGGTGCCTCTGTTCCTTAACTATAGCACTCAGGAGGCTGGGGCAGGAAGATCCCCGTCTCCCCCCAAGGGGAAAAACTTTGAAAATGTTTTTGAAGGGTATGGCTCAGAACCACAGACCACTGAAACAATACAGTTTAACCTAAAGACCTAGGAAACTTCCCAAACACCTGACTGTCCCTCGCTGGAAAGAGGCCTGGGGTCTCAGGAAGACGGCACACAATCCAAAGTTCTTAGGCAAGGCATTAAGGCTTGCTTCTGCAGATAGGTAATGTATCCACTCTGAATTCAGCAAGCAAGCATACTTGGGGCAGGGGGTGGGGGGCCCGCTGTTTTCTTTTTTGGAAATCAGTGTGGCGGTTTCTCAGGAATTTGGGAGTCAACCTACCTCAAGATCCAGCAATTCCACTCTTGGGAATATACCTAAGAGATGCCCAATCATACTAC
>LOJH01006606.1:7893-32217 GCA_001685095.1 Ellobius talpinus
AATGCCAGCCCACTCAGAGGGGGAGGAGCATAGCGAATGCCAGCCCACTAAGAGTGGGAGGAGCATAGCAAATGCCAGCCCACTCAGAGGGGGAGGAGCATAGCAAATGCCCAGGGATGCACACGGCCTTGCGTTAATACCTTCTGGACACCCAGACAATGCTGGGCCGTCAGGGAGATCATCTGGAAACACGCACAAAAGGCAGACGTTTGCATTTCACTTTTAAATTTCTTGTATTTGCCATCATACATTTTAACCTTAAAAATGACAGTGACTGAGACTGCTCTACCCCCTGGGACCTTTGCTCAGCCCTCCTCGGAGCACACACTGGAAGCCTAATACGTGTGTGTCTGCCCATAACTGTCTTGGTTCTCACTCTGGTGCCATACTCTCTGCTGACTTTACTTGGCACCTAACAAGATAAAACTGAGAAGTTTATGCTGGGGTATCTTTTGGGTCTTCTCTCCTAGTTTGACTTTGTGCCTAAAGGATTGGGATTCACTTACAAAAGCACAGCAAAGAAACTAGTATTTAATTTCAACATCGCATTCATCTCAATTTCCAGTGTTGGTTATTTGAGCTTCCTCTTAGACATTTAGAGGAATGATCTTCCTGGGAATTGACATTGTTCTTCATCTTATCTGATCATGGTGACCTGACCATGGAGAAAACACATGTTTAAGGTTTTAGTAACATGCAACAACCTCGTGCACCAAAGACTTTTTGTATGACTAAGGACATAGCTCAGTCGGTAAGTACACTTGTTATGAAAGCAGGAGGACATGGGTTCAAATCCTTAGCATCCGCATAAGAAGCCTGGTCTGGCTGTGCAGCCTGTAACCCCAGTGCTGGGGACAGGAGGATCTGAATAGGATTATGGTCAGCCAGGCTAGTCTAAAGGCCAGCTCATGTTCAGTGGGAAACCCTGTCTTATAAAATAACATTAGAGCCATGTGGTGATGCAGTGCACACCTTTAATCCCAGCCCTTGTGAGGCAGAGGCAGGCGGATCTCTGTGAGTTTGAGGCCAGCCTGGTCTATAAGAGCTTGTTCCAGGACAGGCATCAGAGTTACAGAGAAATGCTGTCTTGAAAATAATAATAATAGTAATAGTAATAGTAATAATAATAATAGAGCAACAGAGGAAAATACCTAACATACTCCTTTGCTCTGTGCTTATGTGGTCATGGACACATGTACCTGTACACACATGTGCATCACCCCTATACACATGCATGTGGAGAGAGAGAGGAAGGAGGGAGGGAGGGAGAGAGAGAGAGAGAGAAACTTTCAAAAAGGGTAAATGGTAAACTCAAGAGTTTATGACTTTGTAATCTTGCCTTTCTACAAAGTTCTACATAGGATTCACTGGCCACATCCCTTGTAAAAACGGGATGCAATATATTTCACTGATTAAAGATTTAAGGTCAGCATTTAGAAGTGCTTGATGCCCTTGCAGGGGACCTGAGTTCAGTTCCCAGAACCCACAAAGATGCTCAGAACCATCTTTTTTACCTCCATTTAAAAAGGGATCTGGTGCTGTCTTCTGGCCATTGTGGGCACCGGGTACTCATGTGATGTCCAGATAAATACTAATAAACTAAAATAAAAATAAATATTTTGATAATTTCCATTTTATATTTGTCTGATTTTTTTGCTCATCAGTTTCAAAATTCATTTGACCACAGAGTGCCCCCCCCGAGTTTACCTGATAAGTGGGTCACACCAGAGAGTACCTCTCTGCAGCATCCTGCACTTAGGTTCTCTCGTTCTTTATTTACAAAGCAAAGGGTACTCTAAATGCTTTCCATCCAGCAGACCAGGGCTCACAACTCGTCCATCTAAGCAGGCGCTCTTACCGCTCTGTTTACAGATGGGAGAACTCCGCAGCATAGGCTCCCAGCCTTGGAACTCCTCACATTTGAGCCATAGCTTGTTCTAAGGAGATGTCCCCTATGCATTGCACAGTGTTCAGCATTATTCCCTTCCTTCACTTGTGTCCACCAACAGTACTTGAGTTGCTCCTGGTTGAGAATACCTGTTGTAAACTTGTACCAGAAATACACTTTCTTGAATGACCTTCTTAGTGACGGTTATGATGACTCATGGTCATGACTGGGAAAATTGCACACTGTAGACCCTGTGTCCACACCAGGCAGAAGGCACATGCGTGGGGCGGATGTGAGTTGAACTTGACCCATCCTCCTCTATCTTGCAGCATTTCCACACATTGCTACTAGTGAGAGCCAAAGGCTACGGTTCTTGATTCTGCTTTGAACTTCTTTTAATTGCCCCACGCACACAACCCCAGTTCACGTATTGTTTCTTTTCCATACTTTCCCTTGGACTTGACCCATCATACACACGCAAACACACAGGCAATCTTCATTTTCTCTGTGTAATAGAGAACTTAATATATCTGAATTGCTTCACAGCAAGAATTTATGTCTCAGCCAGGACTTGCAGCTGCCAAGAAAAACAAACTCGGTAATGAATAACTCACAAAGATTTGGTAAAGAGAAAGGAAAGTTATATGATGAAGTATATTACTTAGATATTGAGTTTTGTTTATTCAGTGTGATAACGTGTTAAATTCACACAAGTCAAACGAGTTTGAGGCTTTTTGGTCATTGTTTCTTTGTAATTTCATATTCTCTTTTCAGGAGTAGCTCGAGGGGGTGGGTGGAGAGAAAGAAGGTGGGGGACAGGGGTTGAGTTTGATTGATTTAAATCCTAGTCTTTCCAAACATGCTAACCATATGACTGGTGTCCTTTTTTTCCCCTAAGGGTTTGGTTCCCCACCAGCAAGATGAGGTAATGATGTGAAACTGATCACATTGTTAAAGAGTTGACATGAGAGAATGTTCATCAGCATCCAGCTCAGGTCCTTGCCTGTAAGTTTCCCATTTTCCTTCCTGGACCAGCTTTTCTGATGACTTTATGTTCGTGATCGTTAGGTCTAAACCAGTTGCTTTGGAGAGAGACAGAGACCATCGAGTGGTGTGGTGCAGATAGCTATTAGAAAGCGTGGCCTGGAGAACAGGGGGATACGCAGGGTTCAAGGTCACTGAACTTTGAAAGATTTGTATTTAAAGTTAGTAGGGTGGCATAGGGAGGGACAGAAAGGGGCCGCAGAGGGTCGGTGGAGCCAGACCTCGCCCTCTGATTCCACTTTGAGCAGACATTTGAATGCCTGCTATGTGCAGAACACTGCAAACCCTGGAGATGGAAAGAGGACAAACAAGAGTTAGCTGTTCTGTCCTTGTCCCATGCTCCTTAGAATTAGTGGTCATGTGATGTCTTTGTACCAGCTCTATCCAAGTGATCTGTGCTGCGGCAACTGCTAGCTTGGCTGAACTCAGAAAGAATGTCTGGCTGCATTGGTGCTCTCTGCCGTGGGAAAGAGATAAGGGCAGTGACAGCACGGGGTTCGGTAGACGCTGCTGCAGTCTTTCAGTGTGAGGGGCTGACCCATTAGGATATCGTGAAATCAGCTTTATGGGTCACACTGAGTGTTATTCAAGAAATGAAAGAGCGGAGCTGGAGAAACGCTAAAGTGGATTGTTGATAGCGACCTATTGCTTTGTGAAACCTTGTGCAGTTGTGCACACACGCTGGGTAGCAGGTCACCAAAGAATGCCTTTCTTATAACGATTCCCATAAAAGATGTAACCACTCCCCACTTTTGTTTTTTGGAATTGCATACACATTTAACAGTTTAAATCCTATTAATGGAAAGGTTGAACAAGTGTTTATCTTGGCAGTCATCCTTCAACACGTTGAGTCTGCTTTTGTGAGCACATCTGTGCAGACAATGTGTAACTCGGTAAGTTCTTTGAGGAGGCAAATCGACTTTCTGATTTACAGCCACAAGGCCTGATTGTCCTGTCACACAGCAAGAATTTATAGAAAAAGAGTCAGAGTTAGGCACAGAAAGTAGAAGCGCATATATCATGTGCTGGGAACGTGCCTACCGTGAGGGATTAGAAACCGCAAATGGCATTTTACCGTTTGACCTAGTTGTTGGTCCTGTGTATTCTAGAAGCATAGAGAGAGAAGTGAAACCCAACGATGAGGATAAGAAAGGTGCTTCTGGAAAGGGAAAGCGTCTGGAAACCTTGAAGATTAAAGGCTGAGAATAGGAAGCTTAGAAACTAGACCAGAAGGGCCAACCTGTAACAGAACTGGGTTCAAACTGGTTCCACTTTTCTGGCCTCTGTGGCCCTTGGCAGAACACTGAACTCTTAGATCCTTAATTGTCTTACATGTGAAATGCACGTGACAGCGTGATTCACAGGGTGGTTATCCAGATAACTAAGATAAACAGAAAGTTTATATTTAAAGTATCCATTGCATCATGAGTGGCCAGATGCTTAATTGTCCCCGAATGCTAACTTAGAGAAAACCAGTGCCTTAATTGCTGTTCTGTAGTTGGGCTTAGAGTTTCAGAGGGTTGGGGTCCACAGAGGTGGACTGAAAGCGTGGTGACAGAGACAGCTGAGAGCTCACATCTCCATCCACAAGCCGGAGGCAAAGAGGATATTGGGAATGGTGTCTTTGCATATTTTGAACCCTCAAAGCCTGCCACAGTGACAGGCATCTTCCACAAAGTCCACACCTCCTACCCCTTCCCAAACAGTTTCACAGTACATTTCAGAGTCTTCAAATGTACAGGCTTTTGGAAGGCATTCTCATTCAAATTGCCCACAGTCAGATTTGCATTTTTCAACATTGTTTCCATATAAACACCCTTGGAAACAGAGGGGCAAGATGATAATTTAAAAAGCAGACTTCAGGTGCAAAGTCCCTTCATCTGCCACACCCCGGCTGTGCACTTGTGGCTCTTGGCTTCATATTGCTTTGGGGAATGAAGGAAAAGGGGTCTACTGAGGGCACCCTCCAAGTCTGCTTACTGCTCATACCGTTTGCACCACAGCCCCTTCCACAGTGACGCATGATGCACGCACATTTAGCGGGGGTTTGGCTTGTACAATCTCTTGTACGTTAGGCTGTCTGTACTGACTAGTTTTACTTCTCTGAGTTAAGCAAAGCACTTCTACTCTCCTGTCTGGTCAAATAACTGGAGACCACCCCACAATAGCTCTTCTTTCCCCTGAGTTTCAGTCGCTGTCTCCCAAAGTTAGTAGCCATAAGCTCTCATTGTTTCCTAGAATTGCTTGAAACAGGACTTTTTTTTTTCAGGAAATAATTCACAAGGGAGGCATTGCAAGCCATTTGCATGTGAACAAAAAAAATGGCGTTACCTTTGTACAAGAAGGTCCCTGTTCCGGCATGCAATTTATTAAATCTCAGAGAAGGAGTCCCTTTAAAAGAACCTGTTCATTTGTCTTAGAGGGCAGGATCAAACCAGAGCTGACCATACGTGCCCCACTCCAGTATATGCCGATTGCTAACCCTGTGCCATGCCTCTCTCTATGAATGGCTTTGATGTGTTTTCTGTTCTGCTCCTTGGAGGATGGCATTAGCGTGCCCAGCAGTTCATAGCAGCACTAGACTTTCTGCATGGAAATTTTCTGCTTGGTCAGTGAAGAGTCTAAAATACAGGGTACGTAAGGAACACCTTGGAGTTGTGGTCCTCATGTTGCCCCTCAGTTGCTAAGAGAGGCATGCTGTTGGAGAAAAGCAAGGTGGTAGTGACCCCGGGGCATAGTAACAGTGACTTTGATGTTTCCCAGACCTTGGGATTCTGTAATCCATTAATTTTCTATTTGGAAGGCTTTAAACAATGAAAATTTACAAATGAATACTTTGCCCCTTATGAGCTACTGGCTTTTAGAAGCTGATATTTAGTACATGTATGCAATTTTACATATTTATTGGCAAAATATTACAATTCTGAGTCCTTAAGGAATAAATTTTTGGTGCTTTATTACCTAGCCAGCTCTGACTGTTTTTGTGCTGTTTGCATTTTCTCTCTCAGACTATTATGTGCATTGTGAAATTCAATGAGTCTCTGAACAGTTATTATAATTTTAGGGACTACCACCAAATATAAAGAAAATAGGTAAAGAACATAAAAAGTTGAAATTATTTTTAAAATTTTCAACTAAAATTATGAAATTTCTTAAGGCTATTGGCCATTCTTAAGATTAAAGAAAATAATTTTCTTTAATTTTTTTTATAATTCCATGCATGAGTACTCTATTTACATCCACCCCTTTCCCTCTCAAACTCTTCCTATGCCCTCCCCCATTCACTCTCAAACTCATGACCTCTTTTGCAATTATCATTTTTGCATATGTATGGGTACGTGACCTGCTGAGTTCATTCAGAGCTGCTCATATGTATAAAGTTTAGGGCCGTCCACTCTTGACTGGACGACCTCTCATGGAGCTCCTCCCTGGAGAAGACCATCCTCCCTTTCTCTGCTGCCCCCCCGTGGGGTCCAGTGACATTGGCATGTTGTCTGCTGTCACCATGCGGGTCTTGCTTAGCCAACCAGACTGTTGAGATTTCATGCCGCATCCCTTTCTTTAGAGCATCCTGCATGCTGAGAAGATACTGTCTAGAAACAGGTATCCTGGTCCTCTGGTTCTTCCAATCTCTGTACAGCATCAAACCTAGGGAAACAGAAAAATTACGTGTGTGCTGTGATAGTAGGCATTTTTTACATACTACGCTGAAAGACTGTCATGGATGTAGCTAACTGAACATCATTTCCCACAAAAGCCAAGACTCGGAATGATTTTCTAGAGTAGGCTTAATTTATTATTTTTACTTATTACTCATGACCCCTTTTCACCTGAGACATTTATACATATGTAACATAGGTATGCAAATAACATTAGCTGATAATAAATTACAGAGAATTATTTTAAAACCTTATAATCTTGCTACTTAGTACATACATAGTAAATTTTCATGCTAATGAGAAAGTTATGTTTATTTCCCTTTATGTACAGAAATTTTAGCTGGTTATTTGATACTGCAAAAAGAGCACATAATCACTTTTCAGAATTGATCTGTATTTTGATTTTATAATCTTTAATGAAGATGCCTCTTCACATACTTACAGAGTTCACATAAAGCATAAGCTTCCTCAGAGCCATTTCAGAAATATTTGGAAAAAGTGTCATACTGTGTAGTGACTTGACACGTTAAATAAGTAAATGGATAAATAAATAAAGAGACTCACTCTCTGGAAGGCCATTCAGCTCAAAGCCTTCTACATAAGCAGAAGCCCTGGAAAGCAAATGGCTGTGTCCCCTCAGCACCATTTTAATTTCCCTGCAGGGGAACTGCTGTATTTTACTAGAATATGGTAAAGCTAGTCTACTATGTAGTTTCACTGTTGGATCCTCTGACAGTTTTTCTTTTGAAATATCTTTTCAGTGTCCTTAAAACTTCATATATGGTGGCTCATCCCCATAATCCTAGCACTTGCTGAGACAGGAGGATTACTGTAAGTTCAAAGCCAGCCTGGGCTATACAGTGATTTCCAGACAAGCCTGTAGAGTATGACCTGTCTTAAAAAATGTTTAAATTGACTTACATCATTGATCAGCTTCCACTGTCCATGGAAGTCATGGTTCTTAATGATCTGATGTATATACAGTAAATCAAGCTTGTGGTTTAGGGACAACAGAGAGTGCGCATAAAGGGAGCTGGAATAGGGGATGCGGGCTGCCTCTTCTGATTTATAGGTTTGGGAAGCATGGTTGGGATAACAGACCCTTGAGATCAGACGGAGACTTCAAATCATACCCGGTCAGTTTCCATCTCACTGTTTGGTGATTCAGTGTCCCCTGCATGCTCAGAATAGCGTGCTTCTATGTGCTTGGGGCCTACAGTTGTGTGTGTTGGGGGTAAAACAGTGTCCAAAGTACATCGGTTTTCTTTGGTCTTCGGACTGACCTTACATTTACCTGAAAGAAAATGCAGATTTCACTATTTTATATTTACAGCGCCCTATGATTTTGAGGTGATTGGACCATGGACGCAAAAACAAAAGTACTGTCCTGAAAGATTATAGGTTGCAGCTCCTGCGATTTTATTTTTGCCCTAAAAAGTAGATCTGGGGATAAAACTTGGTGGTAGAGAGCCTAGCCAGCACGCACAAGGCCTTGGCTTCAATGCCCAGTACAGAAGAAAAAAAAACATAATTATTCTAGACACTTACATTTTATCTTCAAAGTGCTTGCTGAATATTAATTAACTTTTCGAAACTTTAAAGGAACTCCAGCCAGCTTTGCCTTTTTGGAGTGAATATCTCACTGGAGGCAGGTGGTGTAAAATTGAGCTATAATTGAGCTAAAATAGAACTATTAAAATATCCTTATTAATAAGATGCCTGGGCTTCAAAGAGGAATGATCTAAGTGGGGTAAAGTAATGTGCTTCTAAGAAAATAATTTGGTTCATGCTGAAGAAAACTGACTATATTGGCTTGACCAAATAAAGTACTTTAGTGGTAAGTAAAATAGACCTGTTAAATTTGATTCCTGCATTATTGAGACTGTGCAGTGATCCTTGACCTGATATGTGCTGTAAGTATTTCTAGATTTGGGACCATTACTTTTTCCACACTTACTTGAGAAATAGCTAAAGGTAATGAGTAAGCTCAGAGTTAATCCATCCCACTGACTGGCCGAAAATAGCAAGTGTTGAAACATGTTTTCAAAGCAAACATATAAATATATAGTTAAAGTTTAGAATATATGTTAATTTTTAAAGTGATTTCCATGAACTTTGGACACTGGGTTTGGTATCAGTCTGATACCAAAAGTGAGTTAATATTCAACATTGTGGCAATGTGGAAGTAGATTAAATACCAATTACATATGTAACTCTTCTCAATTCCTTCTGTGTGGTCAGGAAACTGCTAGAATGTAATAAAAAGAAAGATATTGCAGAAATGTGCAGAAATGATCTGCNCCTCGGGTTTCTTGTGTGGAGTCTGGTCTCTGTTAAAAGCAATTAGGAGCTCATGCCTTGTCCCATGGTGTATTTTCCATAGATGCTGTTCCCCTCTGTCAAAGTCAAGATCTTTGCAAGTTACATTTTCAGGATAAGGACAACAGAGCCTATTGTTTTTAGTTCCTGGCTGTCTCTGGTGCCTGAGCAGCTGGTATATATGGTGAGTCTTCAATCTTCCCTAGTGAAGCTCCATCTTTCCTTCTCCAGGGTTTGTTTGTTTGGACCCCCTGTGTCTCAGGCTGGCCTTAAACTCACTACAAACTCAAGAATGGCCTTGAACTGCTGATCCTCCTGCCTCCACCTCCTCTGAAAAGTGATTTAACATTAGTTGTACATATTAATGGGGTTCTGTGTGATCTTTCATTCACAAATGCAGTGTGCACTGATCAAACTCATTCTCCCTATCTGCCCGCCTCTCCCTCCCAGCCTCTGGAGCCATGCTTCTCTTTCCAGCATTTGCTTGTCCAGCACAGTATCTCTCCCTCTGGGAAGCCTTCTGTGACCCACTTTCAGTCAAACAGTTCCGGTTTTCCCTTGGTTTATTTCATCATAGATATTTCTCGTTTTGCTTATAGTTTTGTGTTCATTTTTTCTGCTCACCTTCTCCTTGTAGTTGTTAATTATCCATTGCTGAGCTGCATGGGACTCATCTATGCCCTGGTATATAAGAGTGAAGCAACAAGACTTTATTGAGATAAAATGAAATACAAATACCACAATCACTGAGCGTTCTTAACATCCAGTTTAAAACATAGCGCAGCACTTTTTAAAATGGGGTTCCAGTTTTTAAAGTAGTTACTTGGTTTTTCTCTTAAACTTTCTGTTTGTTGGCAGGAAAAATTGAAAACACATATAATGGAGGTCTTACCTTTATCATATGGTCTTGCTTTCCATAGTTCCAGTTAGCCATGGCCCACTGTGGTCTGAAAATATTAAGTGAAAAATTACAATATGGTCTTGCTTTCCATAGTTCCAGTTAGCCATGGCCCACTGTGGTCTGAAATTATTAAGTGAAAAATTACAGAAGCAAAGAATTGATGATTTTCAAATAAGCTTTATGATAGTACACTCCTGTACATTTTCAGTATTGTTATTGTTAATCTTTTACTTGCCTACTCTATAATTTAAAACTTTACCTTGTATGTAGGAAATCACAGGATGTATAGAATCCCACTGGAATCTTGGAATGTATCCCTGACAAACTGCTATACATTTTTAAATTAAAAGCTAAAATTAGTTATTACTCCACTACTTGTATATACTTATTTCAACAAAATTGGGATTTTACAGTTGATGCTATTTTGAAACTGCTTGCTTTTTTTGTCAAATAGTTTATGTTGTTTTCACATATGAATAAATATGACATATTTTAGTGCATCATTACATTCTGTCATACAAACATACCATGTTATTATTGATGATATAATTTTTCTGTTTTATTTATTTGGTCTGATTAATCATTCTGTGTGATATCATTGTGTACCAGTTTAACATTCAGCTGGGTTAGTTTCACTGTTAAGGATGGAAATACTGCCTTACTTAAGGGGTCCCCATCAGCCCTCCGTTCCCCCACCACTCCTCTGGATTGCTTATCATCCAGCAATGGCTGAGGAGCTGGTTCCTGGTGCAGGAAGGAGCAGGTGGTCCAGGTGTCATCCATTCTGTTTTGTCCTGGTGGTGACTTATCTATCCAAAATAATGGCACCCCAGAAACTGGGTTTCTCAAAGCCGTGAAACTCTTTGACCAAGAAATATGTCAAGATCCTCTCAGGAAATAGCAACTTAGGATATTTTGTGGGGAGTTCAATAAAGGGGTGGTTTTAAAAGGAAACTAGAATGTGGAAAATCCATAACACAGTCTGAAAAGAAAATGGTTTCACCCTGAAGCATGAGTTCAATAGTTGCTGGAACCTGTAAGGACAAAGGCCCTTTAGAGAAACAGAGAAATTTGTAGTTGAGAGCCACAGCCATTGGATCCCTAGGGAACGAGCCCAGGGACTGGGTGCTCCAACTTCCTTCCTCTGGTCGTTTACCAAGGATTCTCCTAGGTGGTCCCAAGAAGTAGTCAGGGAATTGTCTCTGCAGTTTCTTTTAGGCCATCCTTCATGGTAGAACATTAATTTGGAGGGAGAAGTCTAGAGGAGCCTTGGTACACATTTAGCTTTTTGTATGTGGAAAAGTATTTTGGAGCCTCAAATGTAGCCTATAATCGGGAAGTAAGCTGATTATATTTCCATGACATGTAGGTAACCTGACTGTAAACAAACGGAATGCAGCCTGGTGCAGTGGTGGAAGGGAAAACCACAGGGACATCAAGGACCTGAGAGATGCACAGAGAAGGAAAGCCATGGCGGATGTGGGGGCACCTTGCGTAAACACCTCCTGGCCACAGAGGTCAGCAGTGACAGGAATGGGTGTGTAACCACAGAGAACAAGCCTCACCCTGATTACCTTCAGTTCTTTCTCCCACAGGACCTATGAGCCAACTCCTATATTCATGTGTGTTCTAAATCCACCTCAATAGTGACGTTGAAGAGCGTCTCGGCTGTATAACTCAGCTGTATAACTCAGCTAGATAGCACCCAAATCCTTTCATGAAATGAAATTTCATGAAGAAATCCAATATAAAAGTTCTGTGTTTGGGCTAGTGCCCCTCCTTTTCCGATGTGTACCTTGGACACTTAGATGATGTGATGAGGTCATGCCAGGTTGTATGGTCTCACGATTGTAGACCCTATCTTCCGTGTCTACAGATGGAGCCTTCTCGTGGTAGTTCCCAGGTTATGGAGGCTTATGTTTTCCCTACTCTATACTTAGCTTATTAGCTAGTTAATAATGAATTAGTAGTGATGTAACCACCCAGCTATCTGAGAGGTGACTACCTGTGGTATCTACCACAAATACACAGGTAATCTCCGAACTTTTGTAATATATTGGTGTTCTCTGCAGTGTCTGAATTGCTCACTGTGCTGTATGTGTGTCCAGTGCATCAGTTTTCAAACACTCGGAGATTCTAGTGCCTGGCAAGGACTGAGGATTTCTGATCTGGCTGGGGCCTAGTGAGAGCTGCAGTTCCCAGAAAGAGCAGGTTAGTTTGATGCCAATCCCAGGCAGCGGCAGGTGTAGTCTCTGCTCTACCAGATTGTAAAACCCAGGGGAAAAGAAGGTCCACTCTATCTTGAAGAAGGATTCTGGTTTTGTGATATGGAAGTTGGATACACTGCTTATTATTATGTTCTTTTTATGATACTTTGTAAATTAGAAATAAATCGAGTAATCAAACTCTAGTGAGACACAAATACTTGTGTGCACATGTGATGGGATGTACAGAGTTATGTTTCCCACGGTCCACCGCTGACATCCTGCTGTACACTTTAAGTCATTACTGTGTGTTCTGGATGCACCAAAATCAATATTCATAATATTTATGTTGATTGTGGAAAAGTGCATTTTAACCATGGGTAATCATATTTTTTAATGTTTCCAAAGTGACTCAGCTAAATTATTCTAAATTAGGCAGTAAATTTTAATATGTTTTCTAGGTATAATTTCAAGAGAATGCTATTTCTAAAAGTACCCATTTCTCTCATATAATAAATGTCCCTTGGTTTATTATGTAAAGACACTTCTTTGGCATTATAAACCTTGTGCATTGCCAGTTTGGGGCGGAGCATCTCAGTGGCCTGGGAAGGGCCTCACCCCATGTTTTCTGCTCTTTGTTGCAATGTCAGTGACACCATAATAAAGGCATGGCAGTGTCATATTGCCAGGACTGTGCCTCCTCCTCCTGAGCACCTGAATTGAAACCACCCAACTGATGCACCGTTCCTCCTTCTTGCCGAAATTCCCATTGGCAGCTGCACAGGAGAAAACTAGAGTGTAGACTAATTAAAAACGTTCTTCCCATGTTTATTTTGTAAAGACGGCAATATGTTTATGAAATCTATTAGTGGCCATCGTGAGGAAATGAAATTGCTTTGGTTCCATGCTTCCCTTCCAGAGCAAGCGTTTACTACACTGACATCATAATCAAGATGTAATGCTTTAGAAGGAAACAGCCCTTCTCAGTACAAGCAAAAACCAAGCAGAACAAAACAAAAAACCCAAAACGAGAAAAAACAAAACTAAGAGCACAAAAATGGCTTTTCATGCTGATTAAAAAAGAAAATGATCAGATTTGTAGTAATGTTACCTGATTCTGCAAATGACACATGTCAGAGGCAGTGGCTTCCTCGCCCTCTGCAGGAACAAGCACTTCTCCCTGGGGTTTAAACATTGCTAGATGCTGGGAGAGAAATGTGCATTGAAGGGTACTGATGGCAGTTCCAGTGTTGCTTAACCTTGTGGGGCTTTAGGAGCCTTGGAAATTATTGAATAGTGGTGCAATGCCTGCATAGTGTGGCCACAGAGGGCAGCTGCTGTGGCTAAAAGCACTTCTCTCCTGTAGAGTGCCTACTAGTCCACTACCCACCATAGGTCACCCAGCTTGTTCCCTTTGACTTTCCTTCCAGAAGCCCCCTTAAAGAAGCCAAGCTTGCATTCCTTCTCGAAACCCCATTTAGAGTCAGCTCCTCTGGACAGTTTGGGAGTCTAGAGTCAGCTCCTCTGGACAGTTTGGGAGTCTTTGGATCTGAATATTGTCCTGTCCTGTCATCGCTAGTGACTCACAGTACCAGTTTTTTTATAGACCAAAGGCTGTGAACACCATGGCGATTGGACCCAAATTGCCGATATGGCTTCATCAGTGGCATCAAAATGCCTTGCAGGGTGGAACAGCTGAAAACATCCAGAGTGTAAAGTCATAGTCCTTAGTGCTCCCAGAAGGAACTGATCATTGCCGTTGTGATATTAGTCTGTTTGGACTGCCATTGAGGAAAATGGTGAAGACCAGCTTTCTCTCAGCTCTGGTCTAGAGTTCCAGCATCAGGTCTCCTGCTGATCTGGGTTCTGATGGCTTTGCTGGCTTTCCTGCTGTGTCTTCACAGCCTTTTCCTCACATCTATCCTGTGGGAGGGTAGGGGAAGAGGACCACAAACATTTCGTACCAGGTCACAAATCCTGTTGGATCAGGTCACCGCCCTTTATGATATTAATTTCTTTAAATTTAATTACCTTAGGAGCTCCATCTTTAAGTGCAATCCCACTGGGGTTAGGAAGGATTTCAATTTTAGGGTAGTGGGGAACATAAATATTCAGTCCACAATCATCACTTATTTGTTAACATTTATTTATCTAAAAGAGTAGAAAATGACAAAGGGCTGTATATTAGGCTGTAGTAAAGAATTTTCATAGGCCAGATGTTGTTGAAAACTTGTATATACATCGTGTTTAGTTATTATGATCTTCATTTATCTGTCACAATGAAATCTGTGACCCCAGAAGGTAGACATCATTTGTCTTTGGTAAGCAGCATTACACAGCTTAGATAAATTAGGTAATTTACTGCTTATGAAATTACCTGTATACTTCCAGGCTGCAATGAGATTATAGACTTTGTCCTGGGAGGTGTGTCACACGTTGATTATGACACTTGTGCCATAATCTGTCTAATGTCACAGGTCAGTCGACACAAGTCCTACAGCTCACTCCAGGCCAGGACAACTACTGCCGAGTCGTACACAGGGGGGAGGGCCTAGAATCCATCATAATGGCGTCTTTGCTCATATTCTTTGCGAAAATTGGTTGCCAGCACTATCCAGCCTGTGCAATGTTAAAGAGCCGCCTTTAGCCAACTCCCACTTGGGAATTCATCGTGACCAAATACCCAAGCCTTACAGTGGAGCTTCACGTGTCACAGATGTTCCGTAAGTGTTGAACTGGTGGAATTGCTAACCTCCTTGAGATCACAGGACCCTGTCAGCATCATCCTAATGATGCCACTGCCATTTTCTGAGGATTGTGTAGGGGAGTGTTCATGCTGTTTACTTTAAAAAGCTGATTGTATCTCTTCCCCAATTCCCACTGGGTTTATATGATTTTAACTTATAAATTCGCTTAATTTTGGCCTTCTTTACCAGAGATGCTCCTATTGAAATATCTTTCATGTTTTCTACTGATCAAAAACTAATTCGATATAGAATTCATTTAAAAATTAAGATCTTGAGGGCTTAAATTTATCATTTATGCTTTGTCTTGAATTCTCATTGTTCTAGATGTATTTCTTCTTTCTCCACCTCTGTAAAGAACATACACAGAAAACAAAAGAAGTCAAGAGTGAGTAGAAGGTGTAGCGCTGGTAAATGGGACTCCCTGAGAGGAAACAAGGCTGAGAGTAGCACAGATGTGTATTGGGAGAAGGACAGCATTGTGGGCCAAGGGACGAGCCTGAGGTCATTCCACAGACAAGAGGGGGCTCCATAGGCCAGGCAGGGAATAAAACTTGTTTGGGAGCAGTTCCTCTGTATATTAGTACTTGTAGCAATTACATAAATGTTCAGTTGAATCTCATAACTATTCCTAAATTAAACAATTCTATCTTTAGTGGTTTTCTTCCACAAAAAGAATCCCATAAAAATTAAAATTATATATGCCATGAATGTGTCTGTGTACATATAGAAGCAATGCTATACAGTCCTTCTACTGAAAAAGGCACTTTGAGAAACCTAAGTGATATAATTTCATTTTCTGTTCGATAAAGTGAATTTTTACTCTTTTAAAAGAGATCACGTTTAAGGTTTTTTTCCAATAATCATATGACTGAATACTTTAGTATAGCAACTTGAAACTTTTTTGTTATTTTATGTGTTTATTTTTATCTTCTCTGTGTGTGCATGTTTGTACGTGCATGCATATGTGTGTGTGAGAGACAGAGAGAGAGAGAGTTGATTCCCCCTGCCACCTTGTAATTTTTCCTCTCGTTGGAACATTTTTATATGTAAATGCAGAGTAACTACACAATGTATGACATTAATACATGAGGTTCTCTTGAAGGTTTTGAGCTCTTCCAGCGACCTTCTTATATCATTGCCTATATTTAAGAAATGGTATTTTTCTACTTTAACCTATATATATATATAAGCATATGTGTGTATTTAATATATGTATTTTTAAGTGTGTACATATATATTTTTCTCCTTTTGCAGCCCACCAGATGCAAAGCAGACACACATCTGGCTTCTATCAACTAGGGAGTAGCTTTAAGCACATCCTGTTAAATTGTCTGTTCCCAAAAGCAATCCCAACATATTCAGTAAATGTTATTTTTCCCCCCACAGTTATGTTCTTGATTGGACCACAAATTTTTCCATAATGCTGTACTTAAAAAATAATACAGTCTACTCTTTATTCATAATCATCAGTAACCCCCACTCCAGCCTTCTTTAGGGAAATATTTTAAACGTGACACATTAAGTAAATTGTATCCTGGTTCTGGAAAGAGACATCAAGAGTCTTTGTGCCAGCTCTGGAGTCACGTGGTTGAGCTGATTGCTTCCTTATCTCTGCATAGGAGATATAGTTTGTGTAGCCGACCCTCTCCTGGCTCCCACGTGTCGAGGGCATGGTAGATGCTAGTATTGCTCCTAGAATGGTTTCAAATCAAACGCTTACAAAGGAAATCAGATTGGTAGTTTCAAAGTTAAAATTAGCTTGAATTTTATTTTGATATTTACCCTAATAAAAGTTTGAGATTATAAGAGAAAAAAATTTCTTTAGGATAAAAATATTATAAATTTTCCATGTATCTTCTTCAGGGCATTTTTCATGATCCAGCTGTAACTGCTAAGGGCTTGTAATCAGTATTCATCGCCCATTTTTTGTTTTGTTTTGTAGTTATAATTATGGTTAGGCTCGACGTTTATGTCATGAGGGGTATATATTACCAGTAGTCACTTGGGGTCCTTGATTCACTGGGTATCAGAGAAACAAACAAAACCCCAATGTATAACAATGGTAGCAACTTCCTCAATAGTGTGATCATTAGAATGAATTGTCAACTTGACAGAATGTGCAGTCACTTGTGTGATGTCTCTGGGGATGCCTATGGGGATTATCTTGTTTTCATTAATTGATGTGGGACAACCCATCTTAATTATGGGTAGGAGCATCCCCTGCACATGTAAGAGGAGGAGAGCTGAGAAATAGTACAGTCTTTGCAGTCTTCTGATTATGGTCAGGACGTGAGCAGCTGCCTCCCGCTCCTGCTGCCGTGACACCCCTGCTGTGGTGAACTGCTCCCTTGAGTTCTGTGAGGTTATTTTATCAGAGCAATGGGAAAGAAACTAAGACAGGGTGCAAACTGTCTTCTGGGATTTGAATTATAAGCTGAGGCAGAAAGTCAGCCTGTGCTCCTTTTCAGATATGAAGGGAAACAAGGAGTGGAAGGAGGGCATGAATTACAAAGTTACCCTGCCTCTCCCCAAGGGAGCCTCATCGTTGGCCTGTGAGCGCTCAGATGATTATGGATTTTGGTAAATCAAATTATTAGCATCATTCATGTTTCTTTGCAAAATGAATCTGGAATTTTCACGTTCTGAAATGAATCTGGGAAGGTCACAGAGAGTGTTTCTGAATGTGTAGTGTGCGCTGCCTAAAATGATGTAACCTGTGTTTGCCTCACAATCACAAGCCAAAGATTAGGAAAATGAAAAGAACAAATGAGTTTGTTTGTTTTTTGAGACATTTTAGTCCATGAAATTTTCATATTATGGTGTATTTTGTTATCTGATCTGTATTTCTTTGGCATTCATGTTTGAAACATGTACCATACTGGATGAACCAAGATCTATTAACTATCCATAGAGTAATTAGTATCTTCTCTTAAATACTCTTACATTAACTAGTATCTTTTCCACTCGGTACCTGTCTCCAGAGCAAGACTGTAAGGGGTCTTGTGCAATAGATCCTTCCTCACCTCCTAGCTGACCAAGACAACACACACCATGCACTTCACATGTGACATTGAATGACTGTGTGCAATGCTGAACTTTGGTTTCTAGAAAACACAGTTGATGTTAGCTATATCCAAGTGACTAAAATGTTTCATCTCTGTAGACTGGAGACCCATCTCACATTTATTGCTTGTAAATGATATTTTAACACAAACCCATTAAAGCAGAAATAGAAATAATTTGTAATTCTAATTATTTCAAGTAATAAATCACTATTTAAAATAATCACTTCTGAAACCTTCAAGAAAAATGTTATAAGCATACTCTCATATATATATAATATATGTATACATTTTACACAGAAATTACCATTCATAATATCATTATTATGCCTTAATCACCTATAAGGACCAGAAAGCATTGTTTTGTAACTATATCATAGTTCATTTAGGTGGTATCTGTCATGTTTTGGACCTTCATAATCTTTCTAGTCTTTCACCATTAAGACCGATACTGTAGTGAACATCTTTGAATATAGAAGTTTTCAGTTGTATTTGTATCAATATTCCACCCTGAGAATTGTTGGCTCAAAAGGCTTTGAAGTAGCCACACATTATAAGGTGACAGCTTAATATTGTTATGGTGCATCCAAATGGCTGACATTAACCAACAGAATATTGCACTACATGAAATACTGTACTGAGGTCACTGTGGTGCTACGGACTGTGGCTATGGCTGTAATCATCATTGCCAGTGTTTATGAATTCATGTTCCTTCAGAACTGCCTTGTCATTTCACAAGCAGCAAATATTCTGGGATTCATTTTATTTAAGGGACATTTAAAAGAGGAACTGACGAGGACCTCCCTGTGCAAAACTACCTTCAAAGTTGGACAGTCTAAGGAAGACTGTGTTGTTCCTTTAGGGAAAAGCCTGTGTTTTTAACTAACGAGTGTATTTTCCCTCCCTCAGGTGGAAGAAGAGACTGTGGAAAAGTAAAATGACAGAGAGACATGGTATTGCTCCTATAACTTGGAACTGGAGAGGAGGCAAGATGCTGGCATAGCTGTTGAACTGAGAGCCTGCTATGCCAACATATTGCCATCTTTCCTGTCTGACAGCAACTTGGCCACCTCCATGCTGTTTCTCCGTATCTTGCTACAACCAATACCTGACATGTAGGGGTTTCGTGACTTGGTCTGCCTTACCCCGGCTTTTCTCCAGTCATCTACCAAATCACTCACTCCATTCTATCCACACTGGCCTTTGGGGGCGGTTCTGAGATGTACCAGGGATGGTCCTGCCTCTTCATTTACATCATTTGGCTGTCCGTGAAGACATCGTGTTCTTGGAAAACTCTTTCATAGTGGCCTTGTCTAGAAAAGCTTCCATGTGCCCAGCTACTGTTCATCTCATGACCCTGCTCTGTCTTTTCAAAAACACTGGTCTTTATCTGAACATGTTTGCTTGCTTGGTTGCTGCCTTATTTTCTGTACCAGATTGTGAGTCCTTTAAGGGAGACCAGTCTTGACGTGTTTATTCATTGTATACCTAGAGCCTGACACTTGTAAGTCCTCAATTCGTGTTTTTGAAAATCCACCCTGAACTTATTGTGCAACAGAGGTGTCAAATAATTAGATCTTATCATGTTATGAAGGATTCTGATGAAACACTGGTTTATAAGTAACAAAGCATAAATAAGTAATATTGATTTCTAGGCCTGCAACCCAGCATCTTATCAACCAAAGGTACAATAAAGTTATCATCGAGTCTGCCAATTCAGAAGACAACATATTGTATTGGAAAGACATCATATTCAAAATAAAAGTTATTTTCCCATCTCACCATGGCTGTTACTTCTGTGTTCTTAGTTAAACTGTATTTTCTTTCTGCTGTAAGATAATACTACCCCCACAGGATCCTTGAAGTAAAGTTAGTGAGATTATTCTTAATCATGTCTAAAAGTTATTATCTGGAAAATTTATGGTGTGTTCATACTGGTAAAAATGCCATGAGTTTTAATTATTTTACTACCCAGAAGTCTTTACTTTGAAGCAAGTGATCTTAGGTGGAAATTCCAGACCTATAGAGCATGTAGCATTCAACATCAAGACACAGAAAAGTTGAGACCAAACATTTAATTATCTTGGCTCTCATATGTTTCTTCTGGTTCCTTCCTCTTCCTCACCTTCCTTGTTTCTGGAGTTTACTCATTGTGTATCAACCTGTGCCTTTAACTCATCCACAATCTCATTAGAATAAGAATGCTTATGTATTTGATATTCATATTGTAAAGCTTTAAAGTTTTAGTAGGAATATTTGCTGTTGATGCACTCAATTTTATATTAACTTGATGCTTTTCCAAGGAAGAAAGTAAGAATCACTCTTGGCTGGGTGTTGTTACTACTGTGTCCAGAAAACACTCATTATGTCTTGCTCATGCCTCTGAGGGTATACTGAACGAAGCCCTTAATTTAACAGGTGGGAAGCATAAAGGTGTGGCAATTTGGCCTAATGTTTTATATATAATATATATATTCTGTTTATACAAGGGTAATTAACATTTACAAGGCAATATGATAATTAAATGACTTCAAAAATGTTAGGTACTTTTTCTAATCTTAGGTATCTGCAGATTTGATTCTCTTGGTATTTTGTGAATTTATCACCTTGTTTTGTTCTTTCAATTCTAGAAGTTATTAGCCAAAAATAAAGATAAAGAACAACTGCCACTGACCCTGGGAGGTCATAATAAATGCAACACTTTGCATGAAGACTTTGAGGAACCCACTTAACAGCTGAAACCTGATGTCCATTTTGCTTTGTTCATTATTTTGTTGGGGGAAAATGTTGAGGAATCAATAGGTCATACATCATAATAACATACATCTTATTTTAAGAATGGAAACTTGGAAGATTTGTTTCCACCAATACTCAGTCTTTAAAAGTTGCTGGAGCTTGGAGTTCCTTTGCCCTTTCCATGGTTCTGACTGCATCAGTTGTAGAGATATCCACTGCCCTCTTGACCTCAGAGCAGCTGATAAGCTGGGTTCCAAGTTTGGAAATGAGCTTGGAGCTTAGATAAGCCCTCTTGATCTGAAAGGACTTGATTGTAATTCATAAACACCTGCCCTCTCCTTTTTATGCCAGTCTGAACAGTCACAGAAGCAGGCTTAGCACAAAGAAACATCCAAGGGAGATGCTAGCAAGTCAGGATTCTAAGATGACCAGCAGATCTGACCTGTTCTGGATGCTGCATTTGCAGTGTGTTTTAAAACGCAGACTCCCAAACCATCCCTAGAGAAGTGGGTTGAATGAAGTGTTCATGGAGACTTAAGAATCTTTGTCTTTGATGAGCACCCTGATGGCCTGGATTCTGTTTGAGAAGGTGCCATACTTTGAAAACTCTCAACCTAAGTCCTAAGTCAGAGGGCAAGTATTTAAAACTGTGTACACAGTCTTCAGTATGGGAGTTGTCCACCACCATGGAAAGAGCCCACCTTCCCACTGTGTCTGAGCTTAGGAAAGCTGGAACAATGTTTTGTGATCGTGATCCATCCTCCAAGGTCACTTACATAAACAGCCCATATAACTGCACCCTGGGCCGTAGCACTTCTGTGGAGTTGTTTTTAACTTCCATCATCTTTTCTCCAGGGGTTCACATTACAGCTTCCATGCTGTATTATTTTCTTTACTGATTGACATAATGTTGACCCAAATCTTTCACCTCTTAGCGGCCCCTCTTCTGTAGGGTTTCTGTCAAAATGTAAATGATACATGAGCTCCTCCAGGCCACAGATGAGCTCTAGTTGTGCAGAAGGGGAATTTCCAAGATTTATAGGACTCTTTAACGGTTGTAAATCTTTCTGTAACCCAAGGGGTCATATCTTAATTGATCTATTTTTTAGGTTTATGTTTTTGTGGATGTTTTTTATAAATTAGGACATCTTTTCATTTTGAGATAGAGTTGTATAATAGGAAAAGCTTCAGATAGAGAGTCAAAAGGATTTGGGCAGGGCCCAGACCTGTCGTCTTCTTGTACTAGTCATGATTCAGGGTGGATAATTTAATTGACTCTCTTAATTGTAAAGCAGATAATGGTAGGAAAGATTATGTGAAATATGAGAAAGGGAAAAAAATAACAGCTGTGAACACTGAATATGCAAGATGGAAATAATCTATAAAGAGAGACTAGTTCTGGATTTCAGTAGAAATTAACTTTATTTAAAAGTTTTCAAAGCCGTCAAAATGGCTCAGCATGTTGCTGGGCCTGACAGCCTATGGTTCATGTCTAGGACTCTCAAGGTGGAAGGAGAGACCCAGTTTGCTCCGATCATCCTCTGACTTTCGCAGTCCCACTGATGTATGTACAGCATACAACCATACAAATAAATGTAATTCTATTTCTTCAGTGTCTTATTGCTTTGTACTATTGTCCAGTTCGATAAGAAATAAAATAGAGTTCCAAGGCAAAGACAAATAGCTTTTGTTCTCATCTAGTGTAAGGCACTTCTTTTGTATTTAACTTTGTCCCAAGGGAAACTCCTGACTCTTACATGCTGCTGAAAACCATGGACCTGGGGAATAAGATGTAACTCAGCAGTAATGTCCCAGGGGTTCAGTCTCCAGAACTGCAAGTAGAAAAAACAAACAACAAACAAAAAGTGTTGAAGCAGAGTGTGGCCGTGCCTGCCTATAAGGTCAGTACTCGAGGCAGAGGCAGGAGGATCGTTATTTGAGAAGTCAGTATGGGCTATATAAAGAGGTAAAAATCAAATAGTGTAGCTCAATGACAGAGTACTTCCCTAATGTTCAAGGCCATGGGTCCAATCCCTGGCTATAAAACAAATGAATAGAAATCAAGAGTATCTTGATAATGACTCATGACTCACACTTCCTGTCTGATAGGCATTGCAAAGTATCAAACTAGAAACAAGATCTAAATTGTAAGTTTATATTGTTTATAAGTTCATCCAATTCTTTTTTCCAATCCTACAAAAATTTGCTTTGGAAGTAGTTGAGATATTAGTAAAATTATTTTATCTTGTCTACATGAGATCCTAATTGTTTAATTTTGGTGTGTAGCAGAGAGATCAGAATGCATTTGTACGGTAGCCTCATCTTGCTTCAGTTATGTACTTGGGAGGTACATAGTAGACCTAATAGGGAAGGTTGGGGGTGTCCGCCATAGCAGTGAAACCCCTAAAGAATAAACTTTTTCCAGACCACAAGAAACACCAATGTCCTGCTTTTAGTTTTCACTGCGATGTAGACAATGTTTTCATTCCTGTTAAACTACCTGAATGTATTTCATAGCAGAAAAGTACACACCAGTTTCCTTTTAAAATGCATCTTTTCTTTAATGTATTGAAAGTAATTAAGTTAAATAAAATGTTCAGAAGCGTATAGTCAGTGAATTTGACAGATATTAGGAAAACATTGCTCAAACTTTGGGAAACCGAAGTTTGGATAAAGTCATGCAGAGGAACAGCTGGGGAGAGCCTCATGAAGAACATGTTAGGTTTTTACCTGAAGTTTCTCCACTGTGTGGTTCATTTTGAGATATGTGTATTGTATGCATGAAGAAATTCTTAAAGAGAGGATTAGTGTCCTTTGCCCAAAAATTATACACACACTCAGCACCACGCCCCAGAGTTCCTGTTTAGGGTTAGTACCTCTTCTCAGATAATAAGGGAAGTGTCTAAGCCAAGGCATTGTTGGTAAGTGATAAGTTCATTTAGAAGATGACTAGGCAACTTTGGAGTATGAGTAGGTCCCTGGGCATTTGTATTGTCATGAAGATAAGGTGGTCTTCGTTGTCAATCTGGCCTTTTACATCCATAGAGGTGCATGATCTATAATACGCAACAAAAGCAGAAACCCTTTCCGTGGAGTCTGGAAAACTTGTAACATCTTAGTTTATATGGAAAAAAAACAGTAAGAGATTTGCTTTTTGATGCCTGTGTATTTGATGCCTGTGTACCTGCCACGAGACCCACGGTTTAGAAAGGTATTGTCAGAGACAAGTTGCCCAAACTTAGACAAGAAGTCTTGAAATTCCTGGAGAGAGAAGATTCAAGTATGCACGAGGAAATAAAACTGGGGAAATGGAGTGACTGGGAAATGAGCCATGCTTTAGCTCAATGATTTGCATACTTTAAAATGCCTTGTCTGATTGCTTAACTTTGCAGAATGATGAGTGACTTGATTTGCTGATTCCAAATTAATTCCACAAAATGGACTTCAGAGATTTAGCATAAAAAACCTTCCGTTTCATCTGTTGCTGGGCTGGAAGGTAGGGATAGTTGTTGATATCCAACTCCAGTTCACTGGAAAGAAAGACTTCCCTGGAGAGGTTTTACAGTGATAAAGTACAATAATATAGTTTCAAGCTGAAAAAGAAAAGAAATTCCCACTTCAAAATGATCAGTCTTTAGGTGAATATTTTTTAAACATTTCTCTACACGCATTCCAAATAATCATGTTGTGCTTATATGTTGCGGGAGAATTGAATTGTCTGTATTCTGTCAATCATGTATTTTAATAAAATGCTGATTGGCCAG
>LOJH01006607.1:0-25365 GCA_001685095.1 Ellobius talpinus
GCTCAATAAAAATCAATAAAAAAATCTCCAAAATTAAAAAAAGAAGACAAAATATTCATGTAAGTAGAATTAACAGATACAGTTCTACTAACTCACCCTTAAACACCATTACACCCTATGACCTGACAAGTTTATCATAACTATTTACCACATTAGTGTGACAATTTTAAACATGTACTGTGGTTTTTGTCCAATAATACCATTCATCAGTGAGTTGGGGTTAATGAACTAACTAGCTTGACCATAGAGTCTACAGTAATGTGCGTGCTAAGAACCAATCTTTGAGCAGAGAGACACAATGTTTTATGATAAAGATAAGACAGCCTCAATAGATCATCAAAAGAAAATAGTATGATATTTGTGTCACTTTCTGTACAGAGTTCAAACATGAAGTTGTATAAAATTGATTTCAAGCAAAAAACAAGTCACCATCTTCTGTAGACCCAGACGGAAGACTTAGGATGGATACTTGGAATCCATCTTTGGGCTATTGAATTTGGGAAAACATTAATAATGTCAAAGTATTCATAAATTCCTCTATTTTATTCTTGGCATGGAAACGAAACTCTGTGAGTGAGAAGGCGCTGGGTTTCTCTATAGACGTGCATTTCCCTTCCTAACTGTCATAATTTATACATGTCCTCAGAGTCACAGGGAGAGAAGATGAAGAGAACCAATTATTCTATATCCTTCTGGTAAATAATTTACTTGTTCTATTTAAATAAACTACAACAAATGATATAAATTATTTAAGATTGATTAAGTACAAGTCAGTGTTTTATATCTTGAAGCAGCAAATTCTTGGGCCTAGTGCCTTGCGGTTTCAAAAGGTTTAGTGCCCTCTGTTACTAGGAAGAAGTTTTTACACTGGAAAATGGAGACCCAAAGATCATTTGGCCATAATCACAAGATGGCCATTAGTTGAGAAACAGATCACGCATTTTTCTGTTGACTGTGAAGAGTTTAATAACTTCTGTTTATTATATGAGGTATTTGCACCATCTTCCCTATGTTGTGGTATATTCTTGTTAAATTTATAACTGAAATTAATTCTTTCCCGTAAAAATATTTATTTCCTATGTGCCTTACATTATGTGAGGGTATGACATTAATAATAAAGATAGGAATCTCACCTTAAATAATCTGGCCATTTGTTGAAAGATTAGTGGTTCATTCATACAAAGTTAAAACAGTGTAATTATTAGCTAAGAAAATGGTCTGATGAGTAAAGCACTTGCCACTTGAGTGTGATGAGCATGGTTTGGGTCCTCAGCACTCATATAAAGGTAGGCACATCTGGGCTAACATTCCAAAGTCAGAGATAGGGATTCCCCAGAGCAAGCTGGCCTATGACCCTAGACTGCCAACTAGGGTAGGTCAGCAAGAAATCCTGCTCCCATAAAATTTAAGTAGTGGAGAGTAATTAAAGAAGGCACTCTACATCAACAGGTCCACACACACAAACACACACATGCACACACACAAGCACACATGCACACACACACAAAACACATGGGCATGCACACATGCATGCACACACACAAGAGCATGCACATTGCACAAAAGAGCAGATGCAAACATTTTTAAAAGCATTGCAGTTAATTCAATCTTCTGCGCCTAAATTTATAGCACTTTCTCCAGATTGACTTGGTTAGGACAGGAATCATCATATAGTCCTCTAGATCACTGGTTCTCAATAAGTGGGCTTACTGTGATTCCTCTGCGAGTCTAATGACCCTTCCACAGGTCACGTAGCAGATATCCTGAGTATCAGGTATTTATTTATATTGTGATTCATAACAGTAGCAAAACTACAGTTATGAAGTGACAACAAAAATAATTTTTTGGTTGGGGTCACCACAACATGAGGAACTGTATTAAAGAGCCACAACGTTAGGAAAATTGAGAACCACTGCGCTAGATTTCCATGATAAGGTGGTGCTCTAAGGAAGTCAGTGAGGAATGTGTTTGAGGCTCTCTCAAAATTATTTCAAATATGTCTCCTAAGATGGTCGTCCTCCTTTCTTTTCTCTTCTGCTTTTCCTAAGAAGATATCTTTCCCATGTCACTTGACTTCCAATGTGTTACAGTGCATGGTGGGTGGTTATATCTACAAGTACAGCCTTCTCATTGCTAAGGAGAATCACCTTCACAAACGGACACAGGGGAAGTTCAAAAAGAATCAGAGACATGATCAGATTTGTTGGCCTTTCCATCTCAGAGAGATGCAAAGCTGAAGCAGGCAGTGCCCAGCTCTGAGACCTCTGGGGAAAGCTTACTCACCAAGCATCCCAGCCCCCTCTCTGCCTCCTTCAGTAACAGTTCTGAGGACCAACTTCAGCTGTGCAATGTGCTGGCCAAAAGTTTAGAAATGCTGGAACCAATTTATTCCATCTGGAAATTAGTTTCAGCTTTTATTGCTACAGAATTAAGTCCAAGCTAGACCCAGTTTCCAAAAGGAGGTCCCTGCTCCTTTACTGTCAGGGTCTTCTCTTTTCTAAAATGTACTCGTTTAAAAACTTTAAATGGTAAAAAGCATCAAAAATCCATGCCTGTTTTAAACGGCACATCTTCCTATATCGTCTCCCAGCCATATTACTTCTTTCCATAGACATGAACAAATTCTACCCTTGATGATTCCAAAAGAAAGAATCTGGAGAAATTACACTGTTCTCTTGTGAATGTGTATTTGACTGAACTCTTCCCTCATGCCAGGTAGTGACTCAAGTGTTTTTCTAGAACAGCAGTTGATGAACGGATTAATCTTTTTGCTTATATATTAAAATATTAACAGTTACATCTAAATAAAACCATGCCCCCATCTATTTCTATAAACACATCAAAATGATGTAATGTTGAACAATTTCAACAGCCTCTTGCATAAAATTTCTTTGTTTCAGTCCATCTGCTCCTGATTAAACATTTTATATTTCCATTGTGATTAATTATGCTATTTATATACTTGAAAACGATTTGTTTGGAAAGGTATAGGCTAGTATAAGTCTCTCATTTCTGAGAATGATAGCCCTTCAAAAACTAGAACAGCACTGTGCATTCAGGAAATTCACCATCTGCTTCCTGATGCTCTTAGAACATAGTATCAACCTATAGCACAACAGAATTGAGAGAAAACAGTCTAAATAATGCTAATGGCATTCATTTGAGATGTTCCAAATGTATCCATTTTTAATTAAGCCAAGATACTCTCTTGGTCCCCAAAGAATCTTGGACTGCCTTATTGTTAGCTATCCATGCTCAGATTTAGTTAAATCTTCAAATGGCTGGACATTTTTAACCTGGTCCATACAACCTCATCATTGTAGAAAATCTAGGTAGAGTTTGCTATGTGTTAGCCCAGACCAAAGGAATATGCACCAGACCTAGGGTGTGCCTTAGTCCCATAAAGAGAGCAAGATTAACATAAAAATCCAATGCTATTGAGAAAAAAGCTCTGAAAGGTATGACATGGAACTGGTGAAATGGCTCAGGAAGAGGGTCATTTGCCACCAAGCCTGATAAGACTTCAGTAATTATCTGAGTTCAATCCCCAGTACCAGCATGATAGAAGGAGAGAATGGGGTCTGGCAACTTATTCTGAATGTATACACCTGTGTAACAAATAAATAAATAAATAGATAGATAGATAGATAGATAGATAATTGTAAGGAAATAACAAAATTTGTTCAATAGACTGTTTCCATCATGAATGTCTGTCGGTACCAACAAGCTGTGTCCTAGCCATTTCTACCATTTGAATAGTTATCGCTGCATTTTTGCATGACCAAATTAGTTTCTGAAACTGCGGAGTAATCTATTATTTAGCCTGACCAATCTGCTTTTAGCAAAGTTTTATACCGAATAAAAACAGAATTGCTCTTGCAGGAAAATAAACATATGGCAAAAAACACCCTAAATTGTCGTTTTGTTAATATGCATTATCTATTTCAAGCAAGGAAAGACTATCAAGATGTCCACCAGAAGGCTATTCATAGAGGTAGCCATCCTGGCTTGCTTTCCTCTGCCTCTTGTCTTTCCCAATCAGTGCTCACTCATTAACACCGCCAAGGGCTTTCAGGCTGTGTGCCCTGCACACCATTTATTTGCTCTGTGTATCTTTGATTGCATTCCCTCTTCTGCTCTCTCCATCCCAACTGAAAGCTGTGCTATGACTCCTGGCATCTCTATTAAGTAGTGAGACACATGGAAATGATTAACTTTTCAACTGAGCAACTGAAAACACTCCCTTGCACACGATGGAAATGAAACATGTCATGTAGCAAACAGATTCCTGCGGTGGAGTTTGCAACAAGGAAGAGAAGCCATTGGCTGAGATTTTGGCTTTCTTGTTATCACTGTAGATCAAAAAGATGTGACTGTCCCTTCTGATAGCTGACTCTCCCCTTTGGTAAACAGCCTCTGAGTGAGCTCATTAAATATTTAAACAGCCCTGGTATCTATTAATGTTATCAGACACAAGAAATATGTCTGACGGATTTATTCTGCCGTTAAGGAACCATACCCTAGTGTCCCTCCTGGGAACGAGCTCCAGCTGTTTAAACTATAATTCCATCACTAGGAGGCATGGTGAAAGCACTGACCTCTTAGAAACGGACTGGTTGCTACGCAGCCTGTAAATTGCAAATGAACCCTTTCTGTAATAATGTTAAAATATGCAAGCATAGGAATTGAAGCACTTGGGGTCACCAGCAAAGCCTGATGTGTTTTCTGTAGCCTCTAAACAGCTGGTAGAGAGAATCCAATAAATCAATGCTTGGAAGATCAATGATCAGGGAATAGATAATTCTTTTGGGGTTCAGTAGCTCTTCCACCAGAGACTGAATCAATCTTTTGAATCTTTTGTGTCTGCTTAAATTTCCATTATTGTTTGATTCTGTTTCTCAAGATAAAAAAAAAATGCTGGTACTGTACTTCTTGCTTACATTCACAAAATCAGCCAAACAGAATAATATACCTGAAGGCTTTCCATTGTCAAGGTGTTTTGTGATTCCCTTCCAGCTGCTTAAAACTTATAAGAAAACAACTTTGACAAGTAAGAAAAGGGTGCCTTCTTAAACCTCCTACATAAAAGCAAGACAAGTTCTAGTTCACTGGTGATAGGCCATCCATGGCAATGCCAGCATGTTTAGACCAACCTAACTTGATATGAAATTTCTTGAATGACTTAGGAGAAATAAAGCCAGATGTTTTCATTTCCGTGAAATTTTAGCTTTCTTACTATGAGTTGAGAGAGCTAGACTAGCTATTGTAGGAAATGTGTTATTCCATCTGAAGTCATCCAATGGGGCAGGCTCTGCCTGAAATAGATACTGGATTTGTGTGTTCTTCCATGTATGACATATATTATTATATTATATATAATATATATTATATTATTATGATCACTAATTGACAGCAGTCTAACTGACAAAATATGAAGATGTAGGGAATATGACACCTATGTTAAATCACAGAAGAAAGAACCCAAAAAATCTGATAGGAGAATCAGGGCCTAAATATAATGAAATGTCAATAGCAATAGGTACACAATTCTACATTTGATTATTTAGAGAAAATCATATAAGAAAATGGGAATGGGAAAAGGCAAAGGTAGTAAGTAACAGAAAACATTTCTCAATGACACTTTGGGAGTCATTGACTTCACTGTGGCCTTTGCGTATCCTTGAGGTAGGCGAACACTGAAACCCCCATGGAAGGTACAGGTTTGAAAGGTCTGATTTTTACTTCTCTGTGTTATATAGGAATAGAAGGAGAACAGAGAGATGGATCTCCAATAGGTGCAGGAGGACAAGCAGGGAATGGAAGACCAGGAGTCCCTTGGTTGCACGTGCAAATGTCTTCCGCAGCTATGAGAGTCCATCCAGGCAGATATGAAACAAACCCTTCTTTACTTCTGGTTACAGAGAAATTCTGCCTCATAATACCCCGGTTAGACCGAGAGCTGAACATCAATAGAGTACTGAATAAACAACTCTAATAATACACAGAGAGGTAATGTGACAGACTCTGCTATGAGTAAAATAAACAAATTTTAGCTGCTTTCAAGTTCATTTTGAGTCAACCATGAAAAGTCTGCCAAAAGGCTAATATTACCTTAATTTTATTGAAAATATAGAAACTAGTTCAACGTGGATGATATGCCTGCCTACATAACAACATTAATCACACTAAACCCAGACTTTCATTGTCTGGGTAATGGACTGCCCTTTATAAACAATGGAGCATGTTAAGAAGAAGCTAAAGAAAGACCCACAGTGCTGTTAAGTGATCAGTGACAGTACCCAGGAACTGCTCAGTAAGTGAACCCAACTGGATTGGGATTAGCACCACCACTGTGAGAAGGATTAGATCTGAACTTTGTGGTATTATTTGTGTAATTAGGGTAGTTGGTGGATGTTATAATGAATAAGTTACATCAGAACATAAAGGAAAGCTTGCTAACAATCATAACCCACTGAAAATTGGTAGGCTGCCAGAGTTCTCTAACACTAGAAATACAGATTAAAAATGATTTGGCAAAGATTCGTACACTCCCTAGATTCAATGACTCTATAATCTCTTAAAGATATTTCAGAATGAATAAGTTGTACCTTCTTAAAAATGGAAGGTTACTAATAGGTTTCCAAGAAAACCCTATTAAAGAAATAGTGCCCACTTTGCCCAAGGTGTGTATGTCTGTGTGTGTGTTTATAAAGATTTATGTATTATAGAATATTAGAGATAGTCTAACAAATTCAGCAAATCCAGTTCAGTGCCCACATTTAGTGAACAACACTCTAAACAATTGAAAGACTATTTGAATTCCACTAGAGCTCTGAAAAAAATAGGGGCTATTAACCCAGTACCCATCCTTCCATTGCACAAAATGCCTCTTTTCCTGCTGAATCTCCTGCTGAGAATTTCCAGACTGGGACAGGGCAGCTGCCTTTAGCTGGCATCCTATGCACAGGGTGCAGACAGTAATAATCTACACTTAAATTGTTGCAGAAAAACTTGGTAGTTGTTTAGAATATTTTCTGATGCTGACATGTCCCTCCCTTTCTTTTTTAGTTACTTAAGAGTCAATTCACCTAGAGTTTTGTGCTTAAGTCCTTTAAAGAACTATTTTGTTCCCCCAAATGGATCAAGGTGTAGGCACAGAGCAATTCAAGTACTCCTTCATGGAACGTAAGTTTTAGGGAACTGAAGATAGGTTAATTCCATGCCTGATTCATTCCATGGGCCATTTAACGAGAGTCTCCAGAGTTGTTCAGACAATAATGAACTCACCGGATCTGAAGGTAATCACTGCTGCAATTATTAAAATTTACACCAGAATTCTATTACCCATTCTACAGATAAGTGTCTTGTATTAAGTGGTTTAGAAGAGACACATGAACTGGTTCGATAACACTAGAAATTTCTCTTATTTGCTCTTTCTGTTCATTTATCTATAACTCTAAGAAGAAGACTATGCTTTTAGTTAACTGTAGAAAAATATTTTTATTATAATTTGGGGATTAAATCTGTCTTTGCATTAGGTCACACATTTCCCACATTTTAGTTTCTTCTCAATATTGACAATGCAGCGTAAACCTCTTAATTTCCTAGCTGCCTCTTAAAGGCTGCTCTGTGCACATGTCATGCATTATCTCCTTTGATACAGCAACCAAGATAAATATTATCATTGTCCCCATTTTACAAATGGAAAGCAAGCAGAGTTGGAAAAGTCAGCGGTGTTGCAATAGAACACTCAATTAATCACTGATGGGACCAGCATTTGAATTCAAGGAACTTGGGGCGTGCTTTTTCCTAGAGCCCTGATACTGTCACACTCTTGGTCTTCATTGTACCTTTCGGTGCCTCTTTGTGCATAGATTCTGCCACAGTTGAAGAGGTTTAAAAAGAAGAATGAGAGTTTTTGTTTACAGCAAAGGCAATCCTATGATCTTGTAACAAAGAAGTATTACCCCAACAACTCTTTGGCTATTATAAAACTAATATTAGTAATTATCAATACAGAAGGAAGACATGGGAGACAAAGAGCATAAAGTGGACCAATGAGTTCAGCAGTACACGGAAAAGAAAAAAGAAAACACTCATGAAGGACAACCTAGTTTCTGAATTTTCTCCAATGATGTCTCACTGGGTATACAAACCACACTTAAGGACAGGCCACAGCCCAGCTGTAGATGGGCAACATAAAATGAACTCAATGACCTTTGTGGAGGTTTTGTTTGTTCTGTCTCATCTTGCTTTTTCTGGGCTTTTTAAAATCTTACAGGTCTTTTGCTTATATGTTTTCCAGTCCTGTGTTCTTAGGAGATTTCTGTGTGTACAGATGTCTCTATGTATTTGTTATGCTTTTTTGGCTTTTTTTCCTGTATTTGTTTGCTTTGTTCTATTCCGGTTTGTTTATTTTTAATTTATCTTATTTTATTATTTTTTAGGTGTTTGTTTTCTGGTGAAAGAGAGAAAGAATGTGGATTTTGGTGGGTTGGAAAGTGGTAATGATCTGAGAGAAGTTGGGAAAGAGAAATTGAAATCAGAATATACTGCATAAAAAGCTATTTTCAATAAAAATTAAATAAAAGCAATATCTTATTTAAATACAATGCTTAAATATCATCTATGAGAACCAAATTAATTTGAATAATATTGTGCAATTATTTTATTACTAATTTAAAAATCGGTTCATTCTCAAAATGATACAAACATGTGGTCATAACCTGTAAGCTTTGTGCTTTCATGGTAGCAACACAGGGTTTCTTAGCATGTACAGGTATCATCATTCCTTGAGTACTTATGCAAGCAATATGAGCACAGAACCCCTTCTTCATAAGTTAGCTTCTGGATTACCAGTTAGTAAACCAGGAAGGTGCATGGAAATCATCTGTAAAATTTAATCCCTCCTTTTATATTATTAGAAAATAAATAAAATGTGTTCAAAGGATTCTGTGGTCATTGCAAAGCAATTTCTATTCATTATAAAAAGATAAGTTTACTTACTATATACATTTCAAGCCTTCTGCTCCTATCTGTGGGTAAATGCAGAGGAAGCTCATTTCCCATAGTATTTGCTCATTTTAAAAAAATGCAGTGTTATCACTGCATCGTCAGCCGGCCAGTCTTCCCAAACTGGGAGACGCCAAGCACATTTTCATTCCACCAATTGCTTCAAATTATTTTTCAAACATTTTGGGTTTAAGGAAATTCAAAACACATTTTCAGAGTTCTCTTTTCCTTTTAAACTCATTTGTTTGGTAAGAGAAATTCAATCCGTATGTTTCTGACTCATTTTGAGTTAACTCATCAAATTGCTTATTTGATGACCAAAAGCTTTTTGACGGTTGTGACTTTTTTCCCTCTGAAATAGTATTTTGTCTTTTCACGTGTAAACAAACATGGTCCTAAAGATTCATGCTCCATATACCGAGGATCTGAGTGGGTGCTGGCTCGTTCAGACTCATTGCTGTCACCCCAGGGGAATTCTGACATGCATAACCAGAGAACTCAGGTTGGGTTTTATTTATATGGCTTTCTTCAAATGCAACGTAAGTCATACTGGAGGTACATTTTATTAAATCAAAAGTATTTTAAATTGTATCTGATTTCATTTACTCACCAGATAAAATCAAGAGAATGAGGAGGCATTGCCCAAAGTAAAGATGAAATGAGAGCAGGACCGCGGCTGCACTGCAAATAGCAGTCCTTACTTTCATTTAATCACCTTCAAATTAGGACTGACACATAACTTGTTCAGGAGAGACTTACATGGGTCTTTATGAGTTTCATTTTGTAACTTAGAAGACAAAGAAAATCAGAAGATTGTTATATACAGAGAGAGGAATTCCCAACCTTCTTTTGCTCTGGTTTTCTTGTAATTGAACTGGAAGGAAATGAGTCATGCTGGCCTGCTCACAGGATTAAAACCCTCTGGCCCAAGGCAATGTGGCTGTCACTAAACATCATATATCATGTTTTTATTTTTTGTTGTGTTTTATTTTGTTTTGTTTTCCTTAGCATCCTTACTAAGAAAAACACTGTGCGATTAGGTCCCAATGAGTTATTCACTGTGAACAGGAAAGCAGTGAAGAAAGAAGGGTTGTACAGATCTCGTAAAGCCCTCCGTAGACTTTGCTGAAGTCTAAAGCACTGTGCACATAAAATCCCCCATTCTTCGCCTCATGGTCAGAGAAAATATGGTCTCCTCTTGCTAGGAAATATTGGAGAACTCTTTTGCATGCATAATTGTCTGCACAGTGTAAAAATCTGCAAAGAAAATATCCAAATCTAGTCCAGTAGATCTCTCTAGGGTTAATCTGTGGATGTTTGCAGAATAATGATTTTTTTTTAAAAAATCATGAATGATATATCCTCACATTGGAATCGGTTCTCACCCGGTGGGTCACAAGTAGCAATGAAATTATTTTTTGCTTGGGGGTCACCAAGACATGAGGAACTGAAATTAAGGGCCACAGCATCAGGAAGGTGGAGAACCTTGCCTAAAAGATTCCTTAATTAGGCATGTGAATCTTAGCCTCGAATATGAAGTCATGTCATTTGAATTTTCTCTGATTTCTGTTGGGCCAGTGTCCCCTGCCAGTCCAGAATAAAATGATGTCTCTTTCCCTACAGGAACACTTTGGATACAGAAGAATTGAATTATCAGAATTTCTTCACTGAAGACGAAGCAACTCCTCCCAGGAGACAGCTATTTCCCAGGCTTTCTGTTCGATGGACAAAGTCAGCCTCTCCTGGTTGTTCGTATTTCTTGTGGTATCACTTTGTAATTGCATTATCTGGAGTAAAAATGAAAAAAAAAGTAACTCAGACATTTCATTCTAAGAGTAAACTAGTGATCAATGCTCACTCCTTTGTGTTAATTTACAAACCAAAGTCGGCTTGCAAAAAGAATGCCAGGCACACTTGTGCCACTGTGCTCTTCACAAGGGCGTGAACCACACACACAAACACAGGTGCGTTTGGGGATTCACAAGACGTGCACATCAAAGATTTGTGGCAAGATTGTAATAACAATTTCCTATTCAAAGAATAAACAAAAATTTAAGTAAGTCTCCTCTCTTTTCTTATTCCATATCCTGGAATTGGGAGAAAAAAAAAGTTAGCCAGACCATGGTGGTGCACGCCTTTAAATCCAGTACTTGGGAGACATATTCAGGCAGATCTCTGAGTTTGAGGACCATCCTAGCACACAGAGTGAGTTTCAGGATAGTCGTGGCTACACAGAAAAACCCTGTCTCAAAAAAACTAAAGCAAAAACAGCAAAAAAGAAAAAAGAAAGAAAAGAAAAAACTTGAAAGTAAAACGGAACTGCATAATTCTGAGGTATTTCTACTTCAACCAACAAAACTTAGGGAAGGAACACATGTGCTAATCCAACTAGCACCGCTAGGGTGGCAGATCTCGCCCAAGGAGGAGAAGGTGCAGGAGAGGCTCTAACCTCATTTCACACACATATTATTTGTGGGGCTTTTCAAAAGTCCTTATGCCTCAGCTCTGCCCTGCTTGACCATCGGTAGTACTGGTGCCTCCGGTACTGGCATTTTTTTAAGCTTCCAATTATTTATTGCAGGCAGACAAACTTAAGAATTATCTCTCAGGGGATTTCCTACCATCTTGAGCTGCCAGATCAAAAGGGTTAGAAGTCAGAGACCAGAGAATGGAAAAGCAGCAAGGCTACTCGCATTGCTACAGCTGCAGTGTGCTTTAAAATCAAGTTTTCCGTTTATTTTTTTGAACAGAAACAATAAGTGTCTGTCATTGTTTCTTTTTTTCATTGCTATTGTGAGTGACAATACGACATGCAATAAATAATGCTGTAGCTTCTTTCAATACAAGCTACATTAATCACCTTTTGGTCACAGTTGATCTTTTATTATGCATCTGAAATAACGGTCCATTTAAGTCTTGGTGCTCTAACACAAATGACATTCCTATCACTTATGGTATTAAGCTATCTATGCTTACAAAGTTCCAAATAAATCTCCCTAATAATTTATTAAAGAGCAGAAAAGATTTTTATTGCCTTAGTTGTCAGTGATAGGCATGACATAGGCATGTTAAAAAATATGCAATCTCTTTCGAAAGACTGGTGTCTAAGATCTAAATAACAAAATCACATAGATAGGATAAAATACTAAAATAGCATGATTGATGTATAGGAATAGTGATCAAATTGCATCAAGAACAAATTTCTTGGGGGAACTGTATAAATTTTCTTTATCAGACAGCTGCTTCCATCTTGAGCTAGTCCTCATGGGGTCTAGGGCTGCTTTGGCCTTTCCTCTTTTGAGATTACCACTGTCTCCTTGCTGCCTAACTCTTGGGCGTACATCTCTGAATTATTTACTACTGACTACATCCTAACTCATGAAACCTTCCATCTATTATGAAAACAATTATTTATTTTACTATTTGGATTTATCTTCGTTGTGAATTTCTCATCCCTAGACTATGCCTGAAATGAAGTTATTACGAAGTTTTCTTCTTAGATCCTTTCTTTTCTCCCCGTGGACCTGATCTCCCAGCTTCTTCCCTTTTCTCCCCGTGGATCTGATCTCCCAGCTTCTTCTTGCTTCCATTCTCACTTCTCCATCCATCCAAACCCAATCTACAATTCTGCTTCTTGTATTTCGAATTCCGATGAGTAGCATCCACCCAGCCCGTCAATCACTGCCACTTCCAGTCTTAAACCCCAGCCTTCTGAAATTCTTAGAGCTTTCTGGTTACACATCTGGTTTATCCAGTGTCTAATATAAACATATCAGCTGTGTCTAGGAACACCCTTCCCTCTAACACCACTACTGCTTGCTTGCTTCTCACTTCCATCCTCGTTCTCTTGGACCTGTGTTGTTTTCAAATCAAGGTTTGTCTTTCTTATTTTCATCTGTTGACTGAGGTTTCTGTCCTGCCTGGTCCTGCAGTCATTTAGTCCCAAGGACTCACACAGAGGTCTATATTAGATAAACTGATTGGCCCATTAGCTCAGGCTTATTATTAATTAATTCTTACATATTAAACTAGCCCATAAAGGTATACATGGCTTGGTACCTATTTTGGTGACGCAGCCACATCTTGTTTGTTTTGTGTCTGGATCACGACTGCAGAATGAGCTTTCCTCTTCCCAGAATTTTCCTGTTCTCATTGCCCTGCCTCTACTTTCTGCCTGATTTTCCCACCTATACTTTTTTCCTGGCTACTGGCCAATCAGCGTTTTATTAAAATACAATCAACAGGGTAAAAGCCATTGTTCCACAGCATTCATCAGTTTTCACAAAGCAGTTACACAATAACCAAAATACAGTCTTTAATTTGTTGCATTCCACTTACAAACTATCCCTTGGTGTGTGTTCACACTTTCTAGAAAGAGTATCAGACCCCTGACCTAGTAAATAGCCCCTAAATAATTTGTCCTCTGTTGGTTTGTCCAACCTGGTTTTTCCTTCCTTTTACAGCTCCACATCTGTGGTGCTCATCTTGCCAATACAGCTTTGGCATGCTTGCAATATAGTTTTGACACAAACTTTACCATAATCTCATACTATCCTCCACCAGGGCCAACTTCTGTTTACCATCAGAATATAGTTTTTAGAATAGTCTTTCTAGAAGATTTCACTATTCATCACAACCCTCATACATAATGCTTTCCTCTTGCACAGTACTTTCCATTCACTTTCTTTACCACTAAATTATATACCCTTGGGTAATGAAATTGTGTCATGTTGTCTTCTAAGATATTAGCATTCTCAGCACAATGGATGTTTTAGTAAATGTAGATTGAATGAATGGATGGATGAATGAATGAATGAATGCATTGATGAATAAAGGCACCTGTGAACTATGACTGCAATTTAATATGTCCACCTTGCCTTCCTAGGTGAAGTTCAAGGAAAATCTATATAATATACATATACATTGATCTGAAGAATTAATAGAGTTTTCAACAGACATTGTTCTCTTCTCTGCCCTAGTTTAATTTTTGTTGCAGGATAAATTATTATTACAAAAGCAACCAGGAAAGATCAGTTTATGTCAGCTCACCGTTTCAGGTTATAGGGCCTCCTTGAAAGGAAGTCACAGAGCTGGATCTTGAAGCAGCTGGTCACACAATGTCCACAGTCAAGAATAGAAAGAGGATTGCTATCTGTCACCTGCTAGTCCTTAGGTGATTGCTCTATTCACAGACATCCAGGATCCAAATTTGTGGAATGGTGCCATCCGCAATTGACTGGGCCTACTAACACCAATGAATAATAAGATAATTCCCTGTAGACATGCACACAGGCTGGCCTGATCTTGACAACCCCTCTTTGATTTTTCCAGGTGACTATGTGCTTTGTCAAGATGATAAGGTAAACATCATACCCACCAGTCATTTAGAAATACTATATAGGAGTAACCCATGTGCATTGTTCAATGTGGACACCACTTTCTAGATATGGAGAACCCGAATAAAAAGTTTGTGCCTGTCAATTAATATGGTGAAGAAAACATTATGAATCCTTAAAATATCTCTACTCCCAATCAAACAAAGCTGATATTTATTATAATGGATAAGCCATCAAATATTCTTAATGATTGATAACTATGAGTAAGGATGCATGTGTGTGTGTTCACAAACACTTTTCAGAAACTGTTTTATTCTCTGCTTTTAGCACATGTCCAGCCTATCACCATCTTCAATCAGAGAATTTGAATATAGGGGCTGAATGAATAGGCTATGACAAGATACTTTATACATTTTTTTCAAGTTGTAAATAAACCGAAGCTGGAGAATATCTAATCTCTAATCAAGATGTTGAAGATTCACAGATTTAATTATTTTGGGCAATCTCTTGGTGGAAGTCATTGCAATAGGGACTGGTATCAGAGATTCTATGACGTAGGTGCATTAGACATGATTGCTACTTCTCCCAATGCTCTAAAGAGCTGCGCCCCAAGCAACAATTAAGGGTACCTCAATGACTTTCATCTAAAATTTGAGTGATGCACACAAGATGAATTTAGACAAGCTTGAAATGCATGTCTGGGGCCTGGGGTGGTGGTGTATGTCTGTAACCACAGGATTTGGAACTTTGAGTAGAAAGATTTCAAGTCTGAAGGAGTATGGTCTACATAGCAAGATTCTGCCTCAAAACATTATTTAAAGAAATGCATTACATTTTAAAGAAAAAATAAAACTCACATAACAGACAGAGTAACCTTTAAATTTTTGATTGAACTTTCATCATCGTGTGGGATAAAGCCTATGAGTGTAAGCATCCACATCTTATCAGTAATCTCAACTTGAGTTAGACACAGGCTCACAGGGGAGTCTTGGATTAGCCTTCTGCTCTGACGAATCAAGTGTATAACTGAAACAAAGGCCTGGGGTGCTCTACATCTGATTTATAACCTTAGCATCTCATAGGATTCTAGTTCACGCTCAGAAATCAAGTTGGAGAATCATCCCTGGGGCTTTGGGTGCTACCTCTGAATTCTAGATATAATCGCTTGCAAATTAAAAAGGTTTTATGGCTTCTCTTATATAAGTATACAAGCCTGGGATCTAATCATTGCCTTGTCATTAACCCTAGTTGATATCTGTCCTTCTACAGGAGGTAGGAAAGGGGCCAGGCCAAGATGCAACCAGAGTCTCATAGTACCTTCTACAGGACAAGTTAAAGACTAATTTCCCTTATCTTACGAGAATTCACTGTAATGCTAATTAAGTTCTATTTTAAAAAGAAAGATTGTTGGCTTTTGACCAAATATATAGACATAAATAGATAGATAGATAGATAGATAGATAGATAGATGATTATAGTATATCCATAATCTTTAAAACATTGCATGGGATTGACTATACTTTTAATAATTGGTGAGTTTGGCTAAGAGTCAGCCTTGCTGAAAAATATACCGTGTTCTACTCAGAGTCACAGGAAGCAATTTCACTTGGTGCCCTATACTACTGGAAGAAGGGTGCACCAGGTAGTTACAGCCCCATGATCTGTTGCTTACAGAGTAAATACATCTTGGCAGGCATTCCTTGCCCCTGGTTGTTTCTGACCTGAGCATTTAGAAATGAATGTTTTTTTCATTTTTCATCCACGTGGGATATGAAACTTCTTTTCCAAACCAGAAATATGAGATACCCTGTAGTTGGACTTTTCTTTGGGCCTCCAGTTCACAAATAATGACACAGAGACTTAATAATTATGAAAGCTTGACCATTAGCTTAGGCTTGTCCCACTAGCTCTTATAACTTAAATTAACTCATTCATATTATTTCTACTTTCTGCCACGTGGCATTACCTCATCTCCATACCTCCATCCTGCTTCTTCTGAGTCTGCCTGGAGATTCTGCCTTTCTTCCCAGAGTTCTTTCTATGCTCAGAAATCCTGCTTATACCTCCTGCCTAGTGATTTGCTATTAGCTTTTTATTACACCAATCATAGCAATACATCTTCACACAGTGTACAAATCTCACACAACAGTACCCTTTTCTAGACTTATTTATATCTTGCTATGCCACGGTCATACCATAGATTCACATCCAAATGTAAGTTACTGAAGAGAGAATGGGGGAAGATGATGTTTTATTTTCTCTACCCCAGAGTTCAGCAAAATCCCTTCTTCATTGGTTCTGAGGTTGAGCACATTAAACTTCATTATAGAAAACTTTTGATGAAGTCATCATTCAGGGAAAAAAAACAAGCATAGAAGGAAAAAGAAAATTTGACTGCCAGCTTCATTTTGCCATAGGTCTCTCAGGCCACTATTTTAGAGGACCCTATTGTCTCTCACCTTTACACTGAACAAGTCAAAGAAAGTTGATAAGTACCAGGTGATTGCAACACTACTTTGTCCAAAAGGAAAGTTAAAGCAATTTTGTAGCTTATATGTTGGAAAGCCTATTCTTTGTGCTGCTCCAGCCGACACTGTGTGTGAATCTTGCCCTTGTTTAGCTCCTGGGACACACCAAGAATCCCATACCAAAGGCACTTTTTATCAGGTACTCAAGATACAGAGAAAATATGTTGGTCTCCTGTGGTCAACTCAACCACTGTCAAGAGACCACAACCTTTACTTCTCTATTTAATGTTTGCTATAAAGGGAAATTTGCCAGCAACACCCAGAATAAAGCAAGTTTCTCCACAATTTTCTACGAACACTTTGGTTTTGTTTGTGTGCTGTTATTTTATTTTATTATTTTCTATTCATAACTATTGTAATACTAGCAGCTAACAGGTATCCCTCTAGACACAAAACCATGTTCCCAGTTTCATGTTTGATGGCATAGGTTCACTTAGTGTTAATACTAGGTAGATAAATGTGTTCTGCTTATTCCCATGTTAAAAATAAAGAAACTATTCAAACAGTCGATAAATTTCAATGCCAGGATATGAAATCACAAAATCTCCTTCCAGAACTTATGTCTCACGTGCTTTAATAACTGTACTGTCTCTTGTAATTCTCTCTCTCTCTCTCTCTCTCTCTCTCTGTTTTACTTGTTTTACTTGCTTCCTTTTCTCAAGCAGAAACACCAAGGCTGTAGTGATGCCCAGTCTTTCACAGATGATAACGGCATTCAAATAACAGTAAGAAAGAAAGGGATGGAGGGGAGGATTGGGCACTAAGTCATTACTGGATTATCTGATACATTGCAAAAAAAAAAAAAAAGAGTTTCTTCTGTTCTCACACTAGCTGCACCCCAGACCTGAGGGGCAGCATTCATGGAGGGAAATACTTAAGTCTCCTTCTCTAAGCATAAGCTGGAAGATGTGGTCCATATTTAGATGGACTCTCTGTTTAACAGTCTTACTTTTAGATAAGCACCGAGACATTTCTAAAGACTCCACTGGAAGTCTGTTCACCAACATCAGTCTATGATTCAGGTGCACGCTCATGTCGCCACAGGAAATGGAAATTCCTGAGTGCCAAGCTGTCCAGACTGCATGGAGACTGTTCAACGTTTGCTTCTGCAAATAAAATTAACCAGTTACTCAAAGAAACTAACACCAGTCCCGTGTTACAAACAGGTGCCGTGCAGATGGGCTGATGGGAGGAGGATCCTTAGCTATGATCTGGGCAGGCGAATCAATGTCAAACAAGTTCCTTTGGTTTCAGAGAGGCAGAGTGGCAGGTGGGAAACCAAGCTTCCGTGAGGTTAGGGCTCACCCCGACAAACACAATTTCTTCTCTTTTAATTGAATACAGTTTGGGAGGGATGGATATGGGAAAGAAGGGTGACAGGTGAGGAAAAGGGGACCTAAAGGAACAAGAGAAGCACAAATTTGACTGATTATTCACCCACAATGCACTCGGCAACTGCTGTTGGAGAAATTGTGCTTTCAGTGAGCACAGATCCTGCTCCTGCCTGCAGAGCAGGCATTTTGTGGGTGCATGCTTCCAGAAACATGAATTAGACTCCTCCACAACTGATCTGTAGCTACACCTGTATGCTCTTGGAAATGCTAATAGACAAATGTAAATTTCTGTACAAAGGAAATCTAATAAGAAGGGCAACTGAATGGGTAAAAAATGTTTAATTTTTTTGCAGTCGTTGGGACTGGAAGAACGTGCTTTTAGTAATTAGGGAAGATGGATTTCCAGGCTGAACACCACCCACAATTTGTGCAGTCTGGGGGTCAGGCGGGCAGCTGCAGAAACCACTCGGCTAATTATGAGAATTCACTCTTCGTTAATAGAATATCTCTCCACAAACAGCAGCTGTGTGTTTGCTCACGCAAATGATTAATTCTGGCCTTGCCTCAGCTGCAAGGTTCTGCTGCGAGAAACGGAATCCTCAGACAGAAGTGTCGCTTATCGCCCACGTGATGGCAAGGAGAGAGGAAAAATGTGAAATGGAGGAAAACACCCTCTAACCACAGGTGTATAAGGATTTTGCATCTACCTCCCCTTTCTGCCTTTCACTCCCAAACAATTGAATGCCAATTTTGGAACTCATTAATCTGTAGGCAACCTGGCGAGATCTAATTTATACCTGTCGGGAGCAACGGGCAGCAGCTAATAGGAAAGTAATCGCGATATAAGTCTGCTTCCCGCACTTGATAGTATGCAAGACGTTAATGGCAGCCCTTCTCTACTGGAGTGTCAGGCTGGCCAACAGGTATGTTCCCCTTTGCAGAGAGCCACGCTGGGAACAAAAGAGATGTCTCCTTGGGTTTATACACACACACACACTGCCAATAAAGTGATAATGGTCTAGTAGAAGGAGCATGAATTTTTCTCCATTTATTTATTCTTGAGAGGAAATAAAAGCAACATCCTTGCAACACTAAAGTCTGAGCTAGCAACTTCACGTTTTTATTAGGTTAAAATATTTTACTGGAATGCAATACATAAAATATCATCTTATGCCTCAAATTCTCTTGAATATCTATATTCAATGATGCTGTAACTTGAAATACCAGGTCATTTAGGGACACCTAGGATCCTTCATAGGCAAAAAAAAGTATTTAGGAACACCAGGAAGAATTTAATACATGAAAGAGAAAAGGGTATCTATCCAATTTTCTCCCTTTTCCTGTGATTGCCTCAAATGGAATTTTTCTATGAACATATTAGGAGCATCCAAGATTATCTAAGGTTCTCAGAAATATTTGCTAAAGTTTTGTTCAGTATGGTTTTCTGTCTTTTGATTGATCTTCAAGGTGACCCCCTCATTCAGACAGGATCCCCCAAATTGGCATTATTCTGAACTATAAATGTGATCCCTAACTCAGACAGTACCAAAAAAGAACATTGATTGCTTCTGAAACATGAAATCTGCATCCAAATACCAGTTTTTTCATGAATTCCCTGGGTAGCTTTGAAGAAATGCATTAACCACACTGGAAACATGCATTTTCACGCATGTAAATCTTCACATGATCATGAGAGTCAGGTAGAAGCATGTGTCCTCGAGCATTTTGGCAGGGAGACCTCAGTTGTTCCTGAAAGTGCTTCTAGAGAGATCACACATTAAGGCACAACTGTCTTGAGGGAAAGTGGAGGGAAAGAAGCTTGCTAGAGCACAGCACACGTGCACGCCACACGTGCACGCCACACGTGCACACCACACATGGGGGATGGATGCTGCCGTCCCTGTTTCAAAACCAAACTCAATTCATCTTTTATAGTATTTTATTTGAGTTTAAAGGCTGTTGCAGGCTTTGCAGGAAACACAACATACATAAAGCAGAACCTCTGCCTTCAAGTGACTTACAGAGTCAGTGCTGACAGTACTTATGCCTCACACCACTCCACACACACTGTTGTAGGCCCTGTTGTAGACACTGATCAGAAGACCATGTTAGTGGAGGAAGACTGGACCCTCATCTTGTACAGATTAGCCATAACCTAGAAATGTGAGAAAGGCCCTTCATTCCTGAGTTCTAGCCTTCTTTCTGAAGAGAAGCACTGGAACAGATGTCTAAAGGTCTTCTCCAAGTCTGAAGGTTTTGCGATTTTTTTTTCTAAATTTTCAGTAATGTAGAATTAGGAATTTTTTTTCTAAATCCTGGATTTTGATGAATAAATATAGGTTAAGAATTCTATGAAAAGTTTTAAATGGAACTATTATTAAAACAGAGAACAATGAATTGTTAATAAAGGATTCTAAAATTGTCTATTCGTTATGCCTTCGTGCTAGAAATTAGAAAAGGAGTCCATGTTCATAACTGAAATGAATAACTCAAACACAGAGTTGGAAAACTACTTCTGTATTTTAAGCTTTTTATTCTACACTACAAAACATACATAAAACCCAATCCTTTCCATATCTATACCCTAAAGTCTTTCTGAAATCAAAAGAAGAAAGGTATGGGTTATTTTAATTATGAATCCTCTAATTGACATTATGTAAACAAGAAAATTCCAGTGTTGGAAAGAACAGCCAGGTCTCTATTTTCTGGAGTTCTGTTGGATGGCGCTGAGGATTCAGCGAAAGTATGCGGGGTCTCTAAATGACTCTTTCATTCACCAAAGAAGCCCTGTGTGAGAGTTTCTCACCCCTCCTACTCTACCAACTTCTTTTTTTACATGTGGAGAATTTGCTGGATGTCCGGGCCCACAGAAGATGTTGTGACATTGCAGGATTTAGTGCTGTGAGTTGGTGAGGAGTATTTCCCAGCTTGAACAATCTAACACTCTCTTTTGCTTTCCACTTTTTAACTCCAGAGTCTTCAAATGGTTATTTGTATTTACAGAGGAAATTACCATACATTCCCTCCATTATAATAGTGACACTATGGCAGAAAACCTGATTTTCTTTCTTTAGGCTTGGTTTATATTTATTATTAAAACAGAATCTCATATGCAACCCAGGCTGACCTCAGAACTGCAATGCTCTGTTTTGTCTCAGCCTCCCAAGTACTGGGTTATTAGTATGTGCAACCATCTTGGTAGTGTTTCATATAGTCTGTCTTAAATAGGAACATTTTGGATCTGGTCTTTTGAGAGGTTAAGTTCTTTGAACTCACCTACCTCATACCTAACCTCAGCCTTGACCACCTCACATCCAGGTCTGCCTCAGCACAATCCAAACTGAGACACTTTGGCCCAGACTTAACATCTGATTCTCATGATGCAAATGTCTCAGTTTAGAAAATATTTCAACTATCTACATCTCCTTAAGCCACACTTAGTGGCTCAAACCAACAGAGCCTTGGGATGTTTTTACACAAAGAAGTAGGACCGGTCTTTACACTCAATTAGCTTCACCTTACTGAAGTTACAAAACCCTGGAATTAAGGACCAAAGAAAGTAAATCAATAAATAGTAAATTTCTTAAGCCAGTGATTTATCTTTGAAGCTCCTGAGTCTTGTTTAGTTCATCTTCAATGTGTCATCAGCTGGGACTCTTCATTGGCTTGGGGTATCACCTCCAGAATGTCTCACACAGGCTTTGGAAGTCAGTGTTTGGTTTCCTCATAGACCAGTTTTTTGGGCTAAAAGAGCTAGAATCTCCAGAGATAGGAATTAGTTGTAACCAAGTTTTTATTATATAAGTAAAGTCACTTCTACTATATCCTGTTGGTCAAGCAACTATGAAATAAAGGGACTACAGATTTCAATAGGAATTACTTCAAAGTTTTTAGGGGTTATATTTTAAAACTGCCACTGTGAATGTCTAGTGTAAGAAGATTCCATTCTAAATGCTGAACAAAATGAAACTTTAATATAGGTAGATGTTCCTGATACTGAAGAATATCAAATAAGCAAATTCTATTTTACTCCAGACTTAATGACTTCCAGAAAAAAAATGCTGGTGATTTTTGGTACAGACTCTGTCTGCCTTTAAAAGATAAAATATCCCAGGTTATGGAAAGGGGCAGACTGTCATGTTGGGAGGAGGGGCCACTCATTCATCCTGCCTGCCCAGAACCAAAATAACCACACAGAAACTGTATTAATTAAATCACTGTTTGGCCCATTAGCTCTAACTTCTTATTGGCTAACGCTTATATATTAATTTAACCCATCTCCATTAATCTGTGTATCACGACGAGGTCATGGCCTACCAGAAAAGTTTCAGCGCGTCTATCCAGGGGTGGATCCATGGTGTCTCTCCTTCCTTGGTGGATCCATGGCGTCTGCCTTCCTTCTCCCAGCATAATTCAGTCCAGTTTTCCCCGCCTACCTAAGTTCTTCCCTATCAACAGGCCAATGCAGTTTCTTTACTCATTAATGGTAATCACAGCACACAGAGGGGACTCCCACAACACTGTCAACCATGGCCAGAAACACGGGGAAACAGACATTTAGTTTTTGATCAGAAAATAATACCAAGAGGATAGTCTTGTTTCTCATACTCAGGAAGCTGGAGAACTGAGGGTTGGAGAGGAGAGCCTCATGCCATCTGTCTTGTTGCTGAGTTTCAGATACTTAGCAATAACTGTCCAGCCTCAGCGTGAATAAGAATCAAGATGTGTACATGTTAAAATACAGATTTTTGAGTGGACCCATCGATTTTTTAGACAACTTTAGATTCAGATGGTACAGCGTCAAAATTTTGGACGTGTAAAAATGCAGACACTCGGTTGCCACTGTTGCTGACTTGCAACCAAAGCCATAACTATAAGGTAGCATAAGAATTACAGTTTATAAATTTTACATAACTAGAAGTTATAAGAAATATAAGAAGTATATCCAATAAATTTACTTCTCAGACTATTACTTAATCCATCAATGTCAAGACTGTACTTTTATAAATTCAAAATGGGTTGGTATTCATTATGTTCAATTCAACTGCATATACTGCATTTATTATAAAAGTATTAAAAATAACTACTGCATGTGTAAAGTATTCCTAATTTCGTTGGGTGTACTTGTGAAAATTAAGTTGGAACAAACTTCTCCATGTCCAAAAGTTGAAGAGCATTACAACATGTTAAGGATTTTTATGGAACTGAAAGACATTGTTTTTTTATTACTGTTCTTAATTATAATATTCTTGAGTAGACATTAAAAATTAGGGAAAATGATGTTCTTTGTTGATTTCCTTTGAAAATAAGGTTTTGATACAAAGGTTTGTTGTTGTTTTAAATATCCTTTCTCCTTCAAAGAGCAACTTTTCATGAACTCCATTTTCTTATAATCATTATTTCAAACAGAAATTTGAGCATGAGGAAATTTGTATTCCACATTTGTCTGGGTAAATAAAGGTGCAGTTGGATTTTTTGCTGTTTTCTGAGGTAGTCTTCGTGTGATTGAATAACATGTTTGCATTGAAGACAATAAGACTTCTGAGCAGGTATTAGTAAGAGGCAGCCCACAAGTGGACAAGAATCCAGGACAGCTGCTCTAGAGCCTCCCTTGGGTAGCTCTGAGCTGTGTGACAATTATTTCACAGGTGCAACAACCTCATTATTCAGGTGTGTCAGGAAAGGCTAAGTCAACTCCCAGCACAAGTAACTGCAGAGTTCAACAATCACAATTCAACTGGATTCACCCAATTTCATGTGGTGTTTCTAGCTTTAGGCTGGCCCATGGGTGCACCCTTGATAAACATATTCCTTTCTTAGACACCAGCAGAACACTTCCAATTTTTATTATTTCAGGAGGCAAAGCTGAATTTCTCACATAAGAGCACCTGACTTCTATTTAATTCAGCAGATATGCATCCATAGCACAATATTTCACCTAGCTAATCCGTAATTCAATTCTGGAGTCAGCATCCATATCTCTAGACAATAATCAATATTTTTAAGTGGCCACATAAATTAGAATGCCAATAAAAGTCTTTTCTAGGAAAAAAGAAATCCCATAGCTATCTCTTGAATAGTGATTGCTTAAGTCACAAACAGCAAACGAAGCCCAGGGTATGTTCCTGCCTTTCCTAGAGGATAATTCCCCCAGATGGATCTGTCAAGCCAGGACATCATTTCTTTTATTAAGTTCAGTGATATTAAATTAGCAATGAACTAAAATGCAGACAGCAACTAAGGACTAAGAGGGGAGACTGTTGAAAGACTATCTTTCAAATCTGGGCAAATGAAAGGGATTTGTGAGAGCAGAGGTGTCTCCTTCAGGATCACACAGGGCAGAGTTCTCTTCCTGTGAACGTCACAGCACTAACTCATGCCTGGTTCACTTGGAAACCAATGGCTAGAGTGCTGCGGATTGATTCCTTATCAGTATCACTAATTTAGCACTTAGCATGCCCCATCGAGTGCAGTTCCCCATTTGTAGCCAAGAATTTACCAAAAATTAATACTTAATTTTATTTCAGGAATAAAAGGTCATAAAGTAAACAGATTAAAGTGTATGTCTTTACAGCACCTTACTGTGCTACAACTAAGGTAAAGCGTTCAGTCTTGAGTAAGGTTAATTTTTATCCTGGAAAAGTATCAAAGTCTAAGCTGTATAGCAGAGGCTACAAGGAATAGCTAGAGAGAAGCAAAGAAATGGAAGCATGGAGTAATGGAGGCAGAAACACCATCCTCTAGCCTGATTAACACAATCAATGAGAAACAGTGGGGTCTAGGAACTTTCAGTTTTAATCTTTGTTCTTTAATTTACTTCCATCTAGGTGGAGAAGAAAATGAGTTTTTGCATTAATGTGCTAAGGTTAAGATTCATGTTTCACATCAAAGTGACTTTTGAGAAAATTCATAGTTTTATTTAAACAGCAGCAGTACTGAGATAATTGAGGCAGGAGAAAAAAAGTATGGTCAAGAGAAATCGCCTGTTACAGTTTCTAGTAATGGCGAGCCATGTTTGTGCAGGATCAGCCTCTGAGTGTCGTCTTTCCTTGCTTTGGGAGAAGTGGCTGGTGCAACGAATGGGCAAAATCTATATGAGCCAAGATCAGGGCTGGAAAAGACAAATACAGAAAACATGCGGGGCTGCAGGCCATA
>LOJH01006608.1:0-27525 GCA_001685095.1 Ellobius talpinus
TTATTGGCTAACTCTTACATCTTAATTTAACCCATTTCTATTAATATGTATATTACCCTTTGGCTGTAATACTGGCTAAAGTTCTGGCATCTATCTCTGGCAGGGCTATATGGCGTTTCTCTGACTCCACCCTTCTTTCTCCCAGCACACAGCCTAGCTTTCCCCTCTTAGTTCTGTTCTTCCCTGCCATAGGCTCCAAGTAGTTCTTTATTCATTAACCAATAAAAGCAACACATAGACTGAAGGACCTCCCACACCACTTCTCTGTCTGCATGAACAAAATGTGAAGCTGTCATACAGCTTAGCTCTTGTGTGCTGGTGACTCAAACCTGCAGGCAACAGCGATGAGATACATCTCTGTACCCTGGCCCCATGAGAGACTGTGGGACTAGGAAGCTGCATTTGGCTCGTGTGTGTGTGTGTGTGTGTGTGTGTGTGTGTGTTTAGGACCTTTTTGTAAGTTTTCTCTGATCTTATGTTGAAATACTTGCTTCCATGTCAGACACTCTGTCTGGCCAGCCAACTCTCATATCATTACACAGAAATGTATTATTAATTATGAAATCTCATCTGATAGCTTAACAGCTCTCTAGGCTGATTCCATGGCAAATAGTATCATAAATATATGGGTGAATTCTCCATCACTTCCTCAAATTACAGGCTCCAGAGGTAAAGCAAACCAATGCAAAACACAGAAACAAATAAATCGGCCTCCATCTTAAAAAGATTTCTCAACAGTCTCATTGATGTTTGAGTGTTTGCATCTCATTGGTCAAATCTGACTCATTATTGGTCAAATCTGACTCATTATTCATACAAGTAAGTATGCATAGCCAAGCTCTCCTGTCCTTTTCCCTGTGATCACCTGAGCTAATCTTGACCCTTTGTGTTTTTAAATAGTATACTATTTTCTAGATCCATTCATTGATCCTCAAATTTTACTTTACAGTTCCTTTGAGTATGTATGCTACATTCTCATTACCCTTTCCCCAGTTGAAGGACATTTCCTAGCTATGTGGACAAAGCAGCAATGAACATGGCTGTGAGCGAATATCTGGGAAGCAGAATGTTAAATACTTTGGGGAAGTGCTAAGGAGTGGTATTCCTGGGCCAATGGTGGATTTATGTTTAGCTTTCTGAGAATTATTCCCATGACTTTCCAGAGTGATTGTACCAATTCGGAATCCTGCCAACACTGCATGATGGTTTCCCCATTTCTACCACTTGTGGTCCATGGTTTTATTGATCTTTGCTACTGACTGATTAAAAATCTCAAAGCTGTTTTTATTAGCATTTCCCTAATTGCTAAAATAAGAAAAACAGTTGAGATAATTTTTAGCCAATTTTTATTTCTTCTTTTGAGAAAATGGTTCAGATCCATAACCCATTTTTTTGAATGGATCGTAAATTTTTTGGCACTTTGGTTTTTTAGATTTATCTCTAAATTCTGGATATTAATCTTCTGACATGTGTGTAGCTGGCACAGATTCTCTTCTGTTCTGCCTGCTTCCTCTTTACTTGATTGCTTGTTTCCTCAGCTGGGCAGAGGTTCTGGTTTTATGAGGTCCCACTCCCTAAGTAATTCTTAACATCACAGCTTACTCTGGATTGTTTAAATCACTTTCAGGGATAGTGGTGTTTCAGGAGTTGACTTTACAAATTTTAGTGTAATTTTATATTTCCCTTAGTTTAATATTATTGTGGTCACAGATTTTCCTCCTTACCTACAAGCACATGTGAATAACTGCTGTTTTGCCTGATGTTTCTGTCATGCCCAGTCCAGCAGCCATTCAGCCCCAAAGAAACACACAGAGGTCTACGTTAATCATAAACTGGTTGGTCTATTAGCCCAGGGTTCTTATTAACTCTTATAATTTATATTAACCCATAATTCTTGTATGTGTTAGCCACATGGCTTGGTACCTTTTATCAGTGATGCATTCTTATCTTGTTTCCTCTGTGTCTGGATAATGACTGCAAACTGAGCCTTTTCTCTTCCCAGAATTCTATTCCTGTCATCCTGCCTATACTTCCTGCCTAGCTACTGGCCAATCTTTACAGGGAACCAGACCATTGTCCCACAGCACTGCTGCTCACTAAGAAGACAAAATAAAAGTACAAGAGATATCATCCCATGGATATGTAAACTGCAACAGAAGATGAATAAGAAATAAAGATAATATAATTTAAAGATAGCAACTCCTTAATCATTAAATTCAAAGAGATGTTTTTCTAGGTGTTTCAATTCTCATCCAGTAGACAGTGAAGATTACCCATCCTATCTGGTAAAATTTCCCACCTTGTCACCTGTGACATTGGTACCTTCTAGTGTGATACCCAAACTCATTCCTTAGAAACTGGAATTCCAGGCCATAGCACTAGTGTGGAGCCCTTCAGAACTGGTTAGGTCCTGGTGTTCCACCTTTAGACAAGGATTAAGGTCATTACCTTGGAGACGTTGGTTGTAACAAGGGTGTGCAGGCCCTTCTCCCCAGTCCATCTTCCTTCATCATTCCTCCCTTTTGTTGCTCTCTTCCCTCTTTGTTGATGCTCACTTACCTTGCAATATCTTCCACTGCATTGTGGTGTAGCAAAATCAGCCTTCAATATCATCATTCTTGGTCTTCTGGGATTTTAGAACCTATGACAGACAAACTTCGATTTTTACAGACTCTAGCCAACCTACAGCCTTCTACTATGGTAACAGAAAATGAAGTAAGACAGTATTATTTTCATGATGGTGTCTGAGAATCCCGATAACTAATCACTGTGGCTGATTCCTACCATCTGCTTTGTTGTCTGATCTTGTTTCTTGTTAAGGTGATTAGATGCCAATTAAGTAATAGAAATGCTGTTCAGAAGGAATGTAGAGGTTCTGGATAGCCTCATCCTTCTACAAGAGGTCAGCAGAGACTCTTCAAGAGGCTGGCATGACCTGATAGATACCACAGATCATTTTGAAGATTTTTTTTAAATCACTTCTTCTATATTTGTTTCTTTCCCCTCAGTTTTTGGGTAAAGTTTTCAGTGGTCTACAGGAGAGTCACAGAAAGGCTCTTTTATGTAGACAATCATAAATTCTATTTTTTCTATGTATCATCATGAAATTGCTAAAAACTAAACTCGCATTTCATTCAGTGCCTCTTTTTTCCTCGGGTGAGGGCAGAGTAGTTAGGTTTTATCATGTAAAGCTTAAGAACGGAAACAATATGTACTTGGAATTCTTCTCCATGATGTCTGAGCTACTTATACTCTAGCTACCTTAGCTAATCTGAACTATGAGATCTTATCTGCACGGCACCCCACAACTGACTAAAGGTGTGGTGGTTATGTTCTTTGGGAACTACCTCTACGCTCACTTTAGAGTCCAGCCCCATGTGATATTCCAAGAGGAAACGCACTGCGTATGCTGCCTGAATGGAATTTGAAGGCCAGTTGTTCTTCTGTTCTTGGAAGCTCAGGATCTTCCTAGCACAAAACTGGCAGTGTACACTCAAATCTCTACACATCTCTTCTTTCAGGTAATTCTGGCTCCTTCAGGACCTTTCTGGTGTGTCCTCTCTTTACTTTTCACTCATAAATGACTTCAACTTGCTAGCATTTCCTCGAGGATTTTCTTATATTTGTTTTCACAGAAAATATTATACCTTTCTCCTGAAACTCAAAATCATGTTTAGATATTTGATATATCTATCAAGCCTTCATAATGAGGTTAGAGATAAGGGTTACTCGACATGACTTTCATGGTAGCAAAAGGCAGTTCATTGTCCTTGTTAGTGGCCCTAGTACCCAGGATAGACTGGGCCTGACCTAGACATGCATCCAGGAAAGCCTGAGCCTGGACGGGACATGTACTTAGAACAGCCGGGCTGGATGTAGAGAGAATTGGCGTTCTGCTTCTCAGACAAAAATCAGTATAAGACCAGAATCAATGCTAAAATTATGTTTTACTGTAAGATAGAGTTGGTGGATGATTTTGCTTCTTTCTTTTTTTTTTCTCAAAAGCACCACGTTCTTCAGGCAACGGATTGAGTCAACAGCTATGCATTCCGTATGCACTGCACATCTGTAGAGTTTACCATTAAGGCTACATCACAAGGCTGTGTCTCCCAAAACAAAACAAACCAACCACAACAGCAAAAAAATCAAATTCCTGCTTTAAAATGTACTTCCAACACGGCCACTGCTGTTTTTCTATTAATTCTTCTTGACTAAAGTATAAAAATCTGTCTTCTTGTCTGAGCATTCAAGATTTCCCAGATTTGACCCGATCTAATTTCACAAACTTGAATGTGAATGCCTGTGTAGTCATCTTCGTGTGGTCTGCTACATTTCAATCAGAGGAAACTCCAGCTCACACAGCTTCCATTTCCCGGAACAAGTATTTCCATTTGTATTGTTTTCCTAAACGGGAAAGTATTTCCTCACTTGTTCAGCTTGTGCTCTCGATTCAAAGCTGAGCGTGGCCTTCATGACCAGCGCTGACTGTCTTCACTACGAGTCATCTCCTGTGTCTCGGTGTCTACTTTTCGGTACTTCTGCTTTAGATCACAGCTCCTACCTTTGCTCTACTACAGTACCTCCCATATTTAGGGCGAACTTCTCCAGTAGCTTGGCAAGTTCAAGGTCTTTACCGCCACAAACTTCTTTAAGACCATCACCAGGATTGTTACTGAGCTCAATCAGATACTTTGGAAAGAAGCCAAAAATAGGGTCATAGTTTTATTTCCTGTTGCTTTGATAAGTTTCCAAAAATTTGTTTAAGCTCATAATTTGTTTTAGCTCATAATTCCAGATTATAGTCCACCATGACAGGGAAATTACAAGGGCAGGAGCTAGAGAGAACTGGTCACATTATGTTGGCTGTCAATTCACTTTCCCAGTCAAGGACACAAAGCCTAGGGAGAGTGCCACTCACTTTTAGACTGATGTCATCCACTAATGTCATCAAGACAAACCCCCCCATAGGCATGGTAATATAACCTGGACAGTCTCTATTCCCTTCCCAGGTAACCTTAGACTAGGTCAAGTAAAACTCAATAGCACAGGTTGTGCCAGGTTTGTCTTTCTAAGACAAGAATAGGAAGTGAGCAGAGCCCACAGGTATGATCTGTTCATGTACATGTAAAACTAACCTGGCTTGACAGCAATCTTGTCCATACACAATACTCTCAGAGGCTGCAATGCATCTTCTACTCCTTTATTTTCAGGGCTTCTCTACCCTCATTTAGTCTACTTCATCAAGGAACCACACCACTCCATACCATGTAGAAGCAGATGGCCAATCTGGGCCCTATCATTTGGTCATTTTACTCTCAGATGCTTTGGCTTTAGTTACATGTCTTGCTATCTGTAACAGTGCCCTTAGCAAGAAAGTTCACCAGTCATCCCAGATGGAGAAGCATAGCCATAATGGGACTGTTCTACCGTACACAAACGTTCTACCCTTAATCAGGCCAGTCTCGGCCAGTTCAGCCTCAATCACTTTTTTACTGAACATTGTCTAGGCTTTGCGACTGATCTTCCTAAACTCCTGTTTGGTTCTACTGTACCCATGTTCAGACATTGAGTCAATGTTTTCAATATACCCATTGTAATGATATGTCGGTGTGATATGGGATCATGGATTCCATGGCGGGTGACAAACACACCATCAGACAGAGCTTACATTGGAAGGAAGTTTATTGGGAAGGAAAGGGATGGGGGAGGGGTGGGTACTGACCTGTGTCCTTGAAGAAGCAGCAGAAAGAAGAGAGTAGGAGTAGGTGGGACTTGTCCCTTTCCTTTTCACCTGCGTAGAGTCAGGGTATTGCGTGTCATGTGCAGAGGGGTGACACTGTGCCAGGTTACCAAGGGGCAGGGCTGAGATGTGCCTAACACCCATAACCTAGGGTCTTGAGAAACCCCATGCCATGCACGCTGTAAATAAGCTACACTTGGGGCTGCAGAGGTAGCTCAGAGATTAAGAGCACTGACTGTTCTTCTAGAGGTCCTGAGTTCAATTCCCAGAAACCACATGATGGCTCACACGCATCTGTAATGAGATCTGGGGCCCTCTTCCGGCAGGCATGCAGGCAGGCAGAACACTGTATACGTAATAAAAATAAATTTTAAAATGAGCAGGCTATACCTGGGATCAGGGTGAACAACCAGGGTCCACAGGAGACAGGAGCACATGATCGTCTTTTTTCAAAACTCCACTTGCTGTCAGGGCTGTGGAAACCACTATTCCATGATGAGCAGGCCTGTTCTGGCCCTAACAGGAGGCTCTGCTTGGCTTTGGGAACTGGTTTATGGAAGCACAGTAGGCAGAAGGATTCATGAGTCAACCATCCCAGCCCTTCTCAGTTTCACCAGATGTCAAGTGGCATATGACAGTAACTGTAAGCCCTGAGCCACACTCCTGACTTCCAAGTTTAGCTATAAATGTCTCTGTGTACACAAAGGAGCACATTGGAAACAGGTTTTGTTGAAGTTATTTGAATCCTGTAGGATTGAGTGGGAAAGGAATGGCTTTTATCATCTGCTATAATGCAGTCCTTACAAACCATCTGTAACCCATAATCAATGTCCTGACAAACCATCCATATTTCAGGAACTTTTTTTTTTTTGGTCTGCAGCAGGAAGGCAATTGGCTTCTAGTTCCTTGTACAGAGATCAGTGGTCCCGATAACCAGGCATTCGGAGCCTTTTCATCTTTGAAACCTGGATGTACAGAAAGGAAAAGCAGCCAGGCATGCCTTATCAGGGTGGACAGCAGACAGGGCAAGGTCGTAAGCGTGGAGGCTCAAATCCCTGCAATGTGCCTTCAAACATCTTCTGCCGTCTCTGGTGGAGAAAATAAGTCAGGAATGTAGGACGGCTATCTTCTAAGTGAATATGGCTCAATCAAAGTAAGTGAAATAATTTCCTCATCGAACAGGAGGGTTGTCTTAGTTTTCTTTTCTTTTTTTTTTCCTGTGCTGGGGTTTGAAGACACAATCATGCTGCCTGGAAACTCTACCACAGAACTGTACCCCAACCTCAGTACTGAGTTCTTACTCTGAGACAGTTGAATGTGGTTCCTGTCTTTTTGAGTAAGTCAGATGCATTGCCTGTATTTCTGCAAACCTCAGGTCTGAGACTCTATGCAGAAGGTGGGCACTGTGCATGGTATACAGAGCCATTATCACTTCCAGACAGGTACAACCACACACACCGTGATGCACACGGTCCCAGATTCACACCAGGCTTGGAATGGAGAAGGCAGAGCGTGAATCGATAATGGGCATGCTGCTTTGGATGGAGTTGCCCTTCTGTGCGATAAAAGCCTGTGAGTGAGTGGCAAGCAAAGATTGCTGGGCTGGAACCTTCCCTCCAGGATGCTAAAACAACCCCCACTTAAGGAAATCGTCAAAAGAAAGAAACGCAGTATTTATCTGCCACATCATTTAAGCTAGAGTCTCTGAAGAGAACACATGAACACCTACCATAAAAGAAGGTAAGTCATGGGACGCTGTGGGAAAGAGAGGGCTAATGAGGAGAACCAACAGGTATGGGTAGCCTGTTGTGTGCCTTGTGTCTCACTGTGAGCCTCCCAACACCTTTGGTTTTAAGAATGAAAAACAGCAGATCAGGGATATGCCAGCAACGCCCAGGAGAGGCAGGACCTGGAGTGGTTCAGCTGGCTAATATTTCCAAGAGCTTCCAGGCTGGAGCAATCAGAGTCCAGGACTGGTGCAATACGCATGTGCAGTTCTCTACCAAGGGAAGCAAACCACCAGCGTGGAAACACCTGGCAAGATCTGCCTAACTCACCACCAATGAACCGCGGTACAGGCTTCAGCTGAATAAGCCGCAATCCTGGCCATATAGCCCAGGAGACAGAGCATCAGCTGCAAATTGTGAAGCTAAAGTAGCTTCCTGAAGGGTGCCGCCCTCTTTCCTTACCTCTTTCCTCATCGGTGATTGGCTGAACATGTAATGCGTACCGCAGACATGCCGGCATGAATAGGGACTGCATCCCATGCACAGGACAGTCATAGAGGTGAGCATATTTTTATGGGGGAAGCCCTGCCCCTGGCAGCAGTCCTGATAGGCCCTGGGTTAGCTGAGGTTTTAGAACAACATCTACGAATCCTCAAGATCTGACCTCACTCAAGGCGTCCTCAGCGGAGCCCACAGCGCTCTGCAGGAAGGATGTCAAAGCTGAAGAGCAATGGTGATGCTCTTACGGTGGAGAAGCCTCCTACCCGATTCTCTGATCACGGATACACACATTGGGAATCCAAATAGACCTTGTTTGATCCCTGTTGTGCTGGGCGCTGAGCTACAGTGGGCGCCAAAGCAGCCCTTTCCCTGCCCTTGGATTATTTAAGGTTCGTTGAAAATAGGTCCTCAAAAATTTATCATGCAATTGTTGCTGCCACGGTGTCTTTAGATAAATGGAATCCTGGAATCCTTCCCCTGGAGGATTTACCTTCCATGGAAGATCAGTGCACCCACAGTCCCACAGCCAACCTCTGATGTTGGGAAAGATAAGGAAGAGTAGCCAGTGGGAGAGGCTGGCCCTTGGCAGGTGCAAAACCTTGGAAGAGAAATAACCACAAAGCCAGTCTGAGTTTAAAACACCTCCCAGGCTGAGTCACAGGTTGCAGGTGGCCAGGGAGGTAGGAGGGACAGAGCATAGGATGGGAAGGCATCTGAGACCTGTGTGACCGCCATGTTGGAGGCAAAGTGTGCTCCAGTGAGACATCCGTGGGGCATTGTGGCAACCATTCAGAGCGCATGATCCCTTTGGGAGGGGGTCATGTATCAGATATTCTGCATATTAGATGATTCCTAACATTAGCAAACTGACAGCTACGAAACAGCAATGAAATAATTGTATGGTTGGGGGTCACCACAACATGAGAAACTGTATCATAGGGTGGCGACTTTAGGAAGGCTGAGAACCACTGAGCTAGGATGCTTGAGATATTGTCCCCAGGGTTGGGGTTGTACTAACACACTGAGCGCTGCAGATGTGGGGAGCAGAAGCTTGCAGGGAGAGAAGTGGAGCCGAGGAGGAGGATGGGGAGAGGAAGGTTCTGGAAAATACAGGTCCACGTGAGTGAGAAACCCTGGGTGTGTTGCTTGTCTACAAAGACAAAGTCAGGCAGCTGCAGGTCACAGCGCAGCTCTCCGGCACAGCAGGAAGGAGGAGGGCGGTCTCTGAGGCACCTGCACCATGTTAGGACCAGTTTCCTAGATAGGAGGTAATCTGGAAAGCCAGGCTATGAAGCAAAAAACCTGTGGGTCCTGACTCATGAGGGAAGAGTAGCAAAAGAGGAAGTGCTGGTAGTGCCTGAGGGGAGGCTCTGAGGAGACTGTGTCATGGGAATGGGGGACAAAGCGGTATTTAGGGAAGAGAGTGGTTTAGACTGGCCAAGTAAGAGATACACCATCTGTGACTACCAGCTCCATTCTTCCTTCCTTCATCAATGTTCGTCAATGGAGGGAGGCTGAACGGCATGCAGGATTTACACGGGATTCATTCTGATGCACATTATAGCACACACAGGAGATTGTGGCAGTGAGGTAGGCCAGTCAGCAGAAGACAAATACACTAACATCCCTTACATGAAGTGGCCAGATTGGCGACGTGCATAGAGGCAAAAAGCACAGTGGTGGGTACCAGGGGCTGTGAAGGGGACATAGAAGCTACTGTTTGATAGCAGAGTGTTGGTCTGGGAAACAGAAGCACTGGAGGTAGACGGTGGCTCAGCAGTGTAGATGCACTGAATGCTACTGAACTATACATTTGACAATGTTTAAGGGATATTGTTTAAGGGCTAGTGAGACATCTTAGTGGGCGAGTGTCACTTGCTGTCAAGTCTGACGGCCTGAGCTCCTGATGACCTAAGTTCCCTCCCCAGGCCTCACAGGAGAGAAGGAAAGTCTCAACTTTATCAAACTGTCCTCTCATCTCTACACAGGTGACATGGCGTGTGTATGCAACACACACACACCCTTAAATTAACAAATACAGTTTAATTTTTAATGTGAAAGTTGTAGATTATGTGTTTACTAATGCAAAAAAGTTAAAAACAAATAACGATTTGCATTCTAAAAACATGATGACAGTGGTCTCAGCAAGCACTGGCTGAGAGAGCACAGCGCACAGTCAGCCTGCAGGTGGAGGCTTGGAGACAGTCACGGTGAGCTGCCCTGATTCTTTGCAAACTCTGTCTGGTGGAGGAGCAGACAGCTGGAGCAGTAGCTGAGGTATTTCTCCCAAACAGGATCTTATAGTCATTGTAGGCACTGGAGCAGTGCATGGCCTGAGATTCCCCAAGAACAGAAGCCTGGACCCAGGAAAGCCAAGATGGAGGATGGGCTGCCTAGAGAAGGACAGGGTGGAGTTCGCATCGGAGAGCCTCTACAGTCCTCAAAACTGCTTAGCATGGCAGGTTAAAAGCAAAGGAAAGAGCTCCAGAGGCTGGAAGCAAGTAGGGAAAGTTGGATCTCGAAACAGAGAGAGGGAAGTCAAGGAAAATGGTATTTTGGGCACTGGCTTTTCAGGCCCACCCAGAACATCAAAGAGTGAACTAGGAGCCCTGTGGAGTTACCTTCTCCAGAAATACTCTGTACCCAGGAGAGGCACGTGGCACACAGTACAGTCTGGAGATCGCTAAATGCCAACATAAGTATACCAACCTATTTTATCATTGTGGTGGCAATGGGGGAAAAGGAGAAATAATTATTTTGCTTTGTGATTTCAAGAATTACAATCCATCATGATGGGAGTCCTGGCTGCATTTTGTTACTTGAGTCAAACCTAGACAATTCTAGAAAGTGGAAATCTTAATTGAGACAATACCTCTGTAAGACTGGCCTCATAGTTAGGTCTCTTGGGCATCTTCTCCACTAACATTTGATGTGGGGAGGGCTGAACCCACTGTGGATGGTGCCATCCCTAGGCATGATGTCTGGAGTTGTAGAAGCACACAGCAGCTCAAGCTCAAGTCACAAGGCAGAGCCAATAAACAGCTCTCCTCTCTGGCTTCTGCTTCAGTTCCTACCATGACTTCCCTATGGGATGGGCTGTGATTAGACAGAGCAAGTCAAATTAACTCTTTCCTTTGCAAGTTTCTTTAGGTTGCAGACATAGAAGCCTAGGAGACTGAGGAGGGTAGGGCAGTGGGAGTGGCCTATGCCCACAATGGCAAGAACTTCATGGTCACCTGATTGCTATATGGTACCGATCACTGGCGTAAAGAGCCAGACAAGAACCCCAGAGGCAGTTGCTAACCTCAAGTCCTTCCCTTAGTGACTGACTTCTATTAGCCAGGTCTCAAAGGTTCTCTTTTCCCCCCAAAACAGTATCACCAGCTGGTCACAAGACTGGAATGCACATGTCCATAGAGGACTGCACAGAGTTAACACATTAGAGAGTCCTCGTACTGAATACCAGAAAACACCAGTTTGAATCCATCAATGATAAACTCAGCAAAGCCCTTCCCTTTGGTGTCATTTAATCAGGAGCCAGTCAAGATTTGAATTTTCTCCTTCTCTCTCTATCTCCATGTCTTCCATTGTTCTGTCCGTCTGATGTATGATTCTGAGTCTATTCTTCCCTGCGTGGTGTCTTGTGAATCTGTCTGTCCCTGTGTCTGTCTATGTGTCTCTGGGTGTGTCCCATAGGGCTTTGCTCTCCTTCTCAGTACAGAAAGCATCACATGGGAAAGCTTGAGGGATGTGTTAAGGAAACCTTTAACAGAGGTAAAGGAAGTCATTTCTCATTCCAATTGACACCAACTGACCCTGATAACAAATGCTACTACAAACATCATTGTTTATCAAATAATACTCATATGCTGTTTCCAACGTATATGATAGATGTTCCTTTATAATGCTGGTTTTAGCCTATTTTGTTTATAGAAAATGATTGCTCTTGGATCAGGAGTGTGGAAGAGTACATAATTTAAGATTACCAGTTAAGCATTAACTTAGATTATAAAAATTGATTACATGGGAAATCCAAATCATGTAAAGTTGATTGTTACATTGTTCTCTTAAAGGCAGGTTAAACAAACAGGCTTAGTACACAGTAGAATAGTGACTTAAGTCTTAAGTGACCTCAAGGTGTATTATTGAGTCTGTCTTAAGGTTCAGCAGAAGTTCCAGTCTTTTAGAATATGAGAGCTATCTTTAACATAACACATTGCCACTGAGGACTTTTCAGAAACTGTCACAAGAGAGGATAGGAAAAATAATCCGACTGAAGGAAGAAACAAAGCAAGCAGGCCTACCAGGCGAAGATCAGCGGTCAGGGGATAGAACAGAGTGTTTGCTCGTGACAGAACTGCGCATGACCACAGAAACTGCACATGCCCTCTAGAAGGGATGGCATAGAGATCCAAGTGGAAGGGCTATCGCCTTGGTGAACAAGGATGTGGGGTGTTCGCAAGTCTTACTGAAACAGAAGAAGAGTCTTCTGCAGACAGGAGTCTGGGTACCAGGAGGTTTCTAGTGGGACAGAGAGAAGTAGACACTAGCATTGTAGCATTGTGAGACAAGAAGGAAGCCTTGTGCTTGGAAGGAGAGCACGAAGTTCTGAGTGACTGTGTATTATTGACACAGACCAATGCCTGCGACCCATGGTGTTAGCAAATGTTTCTCAGGGTGGGGCTTGGAGACGTAGCAAAGCCCTTCCTTCGTCTGAGTAGGAACTTTTGTAAATGATTGGCCAGTGTGCCAAACCAGCCACCGCAGTGGCGTCCTCCCTGCTGAGTATGACCTGAGACTATGCCCCCTACAGAGAAGAGTAGCTAGGCCGCCTTCCTGTGCTGTACCCAGTCATCATGCTGGTGTTCCAGGCTGGTGGTGCTGCTCCAGCAGAGGGAGCACGGCCCATCTGAACCCATGTTCTATCTGTGTGTCTGTCCTTCCTTCATTTGCTCATCACCCCAGTCGGGTTTCTGGGAGCAGGCTGTGCTGGTTCATGCTTAGCATGCCTTAATTTGACACAAGGGAGAGAAGAGAGCTGTGTATGTGCAGCCGAAGCCAAAGGGATGGAGCTAATGCAGCAGATCTGGAAGGGTGGACTTTTCTGTGTATGACTATGACCGTGATTATGTCCACTTTTTATTTATTAAGTCCCTTTTTCGGGCAGTAATTGTAATAAAGTTACAATTGTAAATATATTCAATGAGATTCGCATCTTTCCATCCCTGGGAGTTTCCATCCCCCCATGAAAGACCCTATGGTGACTCGTACTGGTGAATACGGCAGAAGAGAAGGCAGCCAGGCTGCGGTGTTCAAAAGAGCAAGGGGCTCTGGCCTTAATCAGCCTCCAGTTCTATGTAGGAAATGACAGTCAGAAAGCCAAGTCTGTAGAGTAATCCCTGGTCAGGAAGCCTAGGTCAGGTCAGGAAGCTTGGGTCTATACAGGAAGCCCAGGTCTTTATAGAAAGCCTGGGTCTAACCTGGAGGCCCTGGTCATGAACCTCACATCTATACAGGAAGTTCAGGTCATGAAGCCTGAATGTGTACAGAAAGCCCTGGTCAGGAAACCAAGCTCTGCTTGGAAATGCCAGTATGGAATCCTCTCCACTCTCGACCCACAAGGTTCTTCTAGGTTACTCTTCTAGAGAAGGCCATATGACCTGAGGCCTTGTCATTCTTTCCGATTTATTGAATTTGAAAAGGACTTTAAGGTTTGCACAAGGATGACCACTTATGATTGACAAACTGACCTGAAGCCTGGCAGGTCAGGAAGCCAGGCCCCCACCTCTGCTTTTCTCCATCCCTCCAGTTGAGCCTCACTCAAACAGGAAGTACTCACAGGGACCATTTCTAGGACACTTGGCATGAACTGAAAGCCATTGCCGTGGAGCTCCTGCTGTGATGTGGCGTTCATGTACAATATGATGCGTTATTTATGTATAACCTATACATTTCCTCTCATATGCATTAAATCATCTCTAGATGACAGAATACTAAATGCAATGCAGACCACTGTTATGTTGTTCAGAGATTGCTGACAGAGATAATCCAGACTTGATCAATGTAGAATTACATTGATTACGCACTTAAAAATGTTTTTGATAGATGATTGACTGAGCCTGTTGCTCAAATCACAGAGATATTTTTTAATTCTATAAATACAATATAATTCTCATAGAGATTCCAGGTATATTTCTTGACAGACTGTGTTAAGAAACCACAAATTGATGCCCCATTGATAGCACAGCTACTAGAGTGATCCGGTAAAGGGAAAAGCCAGGATCACACTGACGTCCCAGGGGCCCGTTACAAATGGAGTTGAATATGCAGAAAGTTTGGGCAAAGAAGCACGAAATAAAGAAGCCCAAATGGGAAATTTGGAGCTGAAAGTATAGTAACCAAGACGGAAGCTTAACGTGAAAGCTTGACAGCAGAATGAACTGGACAGGAAAGTCAGAGCGGGAAACTAAGTAGCACAGTTTCACTGTGTGCAGGGGAGAAGATAGAGGAGCAGAGAAGAGAAGCTCCCCTCACTGCTGGGTCAAGTGGACGCTGTGGCTTCCACGCCCTCCCCACCAACATTGGTGTGGATAAATTAAGGGTGTATTTATGGGCTGCTCATTTTCAGACTCACAGAGCCTTGTACTGATATGGGATGGAGGAAGGGGGAGGCAGATTTTGCCTGTTGTACTTGGCTGGAGTAGAGCTCTTATGGTCTGTCTTACTTAGCCGTCCTTCTGGTCCTCTGGCTGGACCAGGCATGCATGCGTGCGTATGTGCATGTGTGCGTGCACGTGTGCGTGCCTGCGTTTGTGCGTGCGTGTGTGTGTGTGTATTACAACTTGTTTGTTTTTTTTTTCCTTCTGTATTCACTGTGGTTTCTGAGTTGTTTTTTTTTTCTCCAGAATCCAGTTTGGAATGTCAGAGATAAAAAGAAAACCAAGGAATTCAGACATGTTCTTGGAGATCTTGACAGGACTTCCCACCCCTTTAGCTCTGAATCTCCTTCTAGCTGTTGCATTTAGTAAGGAAATGGATGCCTGTGCCTTTCTCCTAATTGTTAAACTATTTTGAAGACTTAGAATCTTCTTCCAATTCCGACTGAGGCCTTTCCCTGCTACCGAGAACTCTATAGTTCACTTTATGTCAGAAAAACAGATTGTTTTACTTAATTTGGGACAAAAAGTTTATACTAATCTAACAATGATGATGGATTCAAATGATGTCCCTCTTCGGGAACATACACTTAGACATGGCTGGAGGAAGGCTTGCTCCTCACCTGTGAAGTGACCGTTTTTATGGAATCTCATTGTCTTCCATTTCCAAGCTGCATGCATTGGCAGAGGCTGGCTCACCCTCATCTGCCTACACTAAGAAGACTCCAGTTCAAGGATGGATTATTTGGGGATTACGAACCTCAACTAAGAGAAGCTGCTGCACAATATTAATTTCCTTGGTATCTTAAACTGCGTCATTTTAGCATGATTCATCTTGTCTCTTACGTCTGACTTCAAGGTTTCAGGTTTCAATAATGCTATGGCCTTGTTTAGGCTCTTACATCAGTCAGGAAATACATTGTCAACCTACCCATGGGCTAGAGAATGTTCAGTTTTGGATAATACTAAAGTAGAAAAGAGTTTGGTCAAGAGAGTCAAATCTCTGTCTTGGGTGGAGACCTAACATTCCAGTTGGGTAGGTTCAGTCACCTGGCCAGGTGACCACTCAATTGGAAGACGGGTTCACCTTAAACCAAAATGAGGAAAGAGAGACAGACAGAATAGCTGGTTCTCTAGTGCTTTCTTCCCAGAATCCCTAACCCTAGCAAGTAGTTCACCAGGTTGCAGCTGTGATGCCTCAATAAGTCTGCCCTCCTGTTTGAGTTATAAAGGATAGGTTCTTTTCTTCCACCTACTTTCTCACATGTGTTTCTTAGCTGGGTTTCCCCAACATTTTTGGGCTCCCTTGCTCTTTCTATGCACCCTCCCTCCGTGCCACGTGGCTTCCGTGTGTCTGGCCTCCATTCCTCCATCCCTGTGTAAATGGGAAGGATTCTTCTCTCATTCTCCTTCAGGCAGCTGCTGAGATTTGCAGCTTGCCTGGTCTGGAGGGTTTTCTTTTAGACTCTAATGAAATTATCCTTGACTTTCCATTTTAGTCTATTCTTAAGTTCATTATTGAGATGAAGAACCCCGTGAAGGGACCCCAGTTTTCCCCATATCTGTCATAAGAGCCCTGTGACATGCAGACAGTAGCATGTCAGACATAGAGACAGTCCTGGATGTGGCCATGGAGCCCACACAATTCAGAGATCATTCAACGACAGTTAGCTCTCCCTCATTTATATCTGGACCCAAACTGAATCAATTCTCTTCTCAAGTGTCTGTACGCATCAGTAGTTTCTGGTCCCAGGACACATTGGGCAATGCTGGAGACATTTTTCATTGTTGAGACTGGAGCATACCTCTGGCATCTGGGGAGAAGCCGGGGAGGCTGCCAGAGATCCCACACTGACAGATGACTCCTGCCGCAGTGAAATGCGGCCACAATGAGACCAAGGCGCTCTGATACACATAAATCTTCATGCTCTGTTGGGAAGGTTTGCTCCTGGATTCCCAGGGCATTCAGCGACATTTTCCAATGGATTTGTAGTTCTTGGCAGTTCTAAATATGGAAGGTTGAGGCAGCCAAGGAAACAAAAGGTTTCATCTGGGGATTAGCAGTGCTTCTGGCCATTCAACAAATTGATAAATTTGCTAAATCACTGGAGAACTTTGATTAAGGTGTGCATTGAATTTGCTTATCTTAATGCCCTTTGTTCTGTGTAGTACAAATTAGTATTCAAATTACCTCCAAGAAATGCCTCAACCGGGGTTTCTAAAAGGGGTGGTCATTATCATTATTTTAGGAAACATTTGACAGTTTGGGGACCAGCAGGAGGTGCTAAAATAAAAGATGGCTTCACCAATATGGAAAGACTTAATTCTGGTTTCCTACTAAAATGCCATGGTTAAAATAAAAAAAAATAAAAAATAAAAGCCACCTCTGTAATGCCATTTTCCGTTGTTAAAAACTGCCAAAAGAAAGTGATTATTTATTTATGCCTGTGTGGAGAGCCACCATCTTCAATATGCTTCCAACAAGCCAATAGCATGGAAATCTCAAAGCCAAGTCAACTTCTAACTTGTATTTTAATACAGTTACGGCCTGGTGTAAACCAGAGAACTGAATAAAATTTGAAATATGTACTACTGTGCAATCCCTGTCCTTTATAAGATCATGTGTGTCAACTCATGTGGAGTACAGTTTTACATCAACATGTGATTATGTCTGCTATTCTAAGATCTCCGCTTTTTATTTTCTTAAATGTTATTGATTTTTATTGAGCTCTACATTTTTCTCCCCTCCCCTCCCTGCCTCTCCTCTCCCCTTCAACTCTCTCCCAAGGTCCCCATGCTCCCAATTTATTCTGCTTTTTATAATGAAAAACAATGTGCTTTCTAAGGCTTTGCAAGTTAACTGATCCCCATAAATCTCTAATCAGCCTCTCTATGCTAACATTGTACCCCAGTGTATTGTTGACTGTGATTAGCATTAGTGTTGAATACTGCTGCTCCTTGCTGCTCACTCTTGCAAAGCTCCCGTTCCTCTTTTGTTTAATTAACTTTCATTATTTCAGCAACTTCCTCCAAGTGCCAATCGCTTAGTTAGGACTCACAAAAGGAACATTCTCAATTTTTGGCACATATCTTACACAAATATTAGATAAATTTAGAAACTAACAATGTCCATGGAAAGTTTCCTTTCTTCACGTTGTAGTCAACACTGGACTGTGCCATCGAGTCTAGCCTTGGTGACTGAGATGGATGCTAGTGTCCAGTTTTACTTGCCTCTACCTGATTATGCCCCAGGCTCTATTTTTCAACATAGTCCTTACAGAAAGTCTCTGCTGACGCACATAGTATTCTATAAGAGACAGCAATGAATGCACACTCCATTCTTACTATCCAATAACTCATTCTAACTTTGCCATTGAGAAAAGCATAATCATGAGGATTTTTTAAAGGCTATTTATTCTGTTTGTTTGGAATAATAATAATTTCATATGACATGAAATTATAATTTCTTTTGGCCTCAAATCTGCCAGGAAATGGAGGAAGTCAGTCAGGTTCAGACAAGCCTGGAGATTTCACCCACCCCCATGATAGTTGGCTACTAGGCGGAATTGGCTTCACTGCTTAGACGCTGCCCTCAGAGAAGGAGCCTCATGTCAGGACAGGAAGCTTCCTCTCACCTCCAAAGATAAGCCTACATTAAAGTCAAGCCACTGGGCCCTTGGAAATTATAACCATGGAGCCTTTCAAAGGAGTACTAAATCCTAAAGTAGGGGGCTTGTTTTAAGTTGCCAACAGTCAAAAATTAAATTTCCATATCCAAAGTTGAATGCCAATTTTCTGAAATTTAAGGTGTAGGAATATACACGGGAAAATTAGCTATAATCATGATAACACTGTTATATATATAGTCACACTTTAAAAATTTTGTCATTGTTTTTCAGGTTCTGAGTCACCACAGCAAGGCAATGTTACACCAAACACAGGTTTACTTTAAAATAACTCCCCAAAAGTCACAAAACCTTTTTGCTAGCAGATCTACAACCACTAATTAACCAAACTAGCCCAACCCCTAATGACGATCTACTAACGTGTGTCCTTACCCCACAAAAAAGTGTAGTCTTTACCCCCCCACCCACACACCAAGGAAGCTACTCTTTGGAACAGACAGAACCCACTACAGAAAACCCCAACCAATCAAAATGAAGAACTGTGCCGTCCAGTCCCATTGGCTCCATCTACGAAACACTCCCCTACCAAAGGCTCAGGGCACATTGCAGAAGAGGACATAGAAAGATTGTAAGAGCCAGAAGATCAGAGGGTTTGTGAGATTGTGTCTCCCAGTTGCATTCGAAGATACACACTTTGTAGTTAGTGTTACAGGTAGAGAGTAGCTTAAACCTTGAGAAACAGGTTTAATCATAAACAGCAATGAACCTAGTTTATCTTTCCTATAAGATGGCTTCCAAGCCCAGGATGGAGGCAGGCTGGTTCATCACAGTTAGCCCTGAAAACATATATGCAAGTAACAGTGTATAGACTCAATACGCTATATTTGGGAACATATGTATATGCAAATACATAAACACATGCAATAAAAATTGAAGCCAGGCAGTGGTGGCACATGCCTTTAATTCCAGAACTTGGGAGACAGAGGCAGGAAGATCTCTGTGAGTTCAAGGCTAACCTGGTCTACAAGAGCTAGTTTCAGGACAGACTCCAAACCTACAGAATAACCCTGTCAAAAGAAAAATGAAACAAAAAAATGATGAAGAAAGAGGCTGTGAATTTGAAGGAGAGTGAGGAAGGGCATACAAGAGCTGGGACTCCAAAGCTCAGAATTTAAGGAACCTGGCTCTTCCCTGCCCTTTTTTCTTTTGTTTTGGGGATTTCTCTGAATAGTCTCCCCTATCCCTCTCATGGACTATTTCTCCCTCATTCTTGTTCTTTTTTTAATAATTAATTTATTTACTTTTCTCTCATCTATTACATCCGGCCTCAGTTTTCCCTTCCTTTTCTTCTCCCAGTCCCTCCCCCACATCCCCTCTTCCCTAGATCCACCCCTGCTCAGTTTCCCTTCAGAAAGAAGCAGGCCTCCCATGGATATCAACAAAACTTGACAGAACAAGTTACAATAAGAGTAGACACAGACTCTCATATCAAGGCTGCACAAGATAACCTAGTAGGTGGGAAAAGACCACCAAAGCAGGCAAAGTCATCAGAGACAGACCCAGCTCCCACTGCTAGGAGTTCCACGAGAACATACAGCTACACAACCATAACATATATAAAGAGGACCTAGGTTAGACCCATACAGGCTTCCTGATTGCAGCTTTGGTGTTTGTGAACCCCTAGGAGCCCAGGTTAATTGATTCTGTGGGTTTCCTTGTGGTGTCCTTGACCCTTCTGGCAACTACAAACCTTCCTCTGCCTTTTCCATAGGATTCCCCAATCTCTGCCTAGTGTTTAGTTGTGGGCCTCTGCATCTGCTCCTATCAGTTAATGGATGAAGTCTCTCTGGTGACAATTATGCTAGACTCTGATCTATGAGTATAGCAGAATATCATTAGGAATCATTTCATTGATCCCCCCCCCCAGTTTTGTTTGGTTCTGGTCTCTGAGCCATTTAGCCTCTGGTTCCAGGCTCCTCAGGCAGTACCAGGGGTAGGCTCCCTCTCATGGCATGTGTCTCAAGTTGGACCAGTCATTGGTTGGTCATTCCCACAAGTTCTGTGCCACCTTTTCTTCAGCACATCTTGCAGGCAGGACAAATTGTAGGTCAAAGGCTTTGTGACTGGTTATAGGTCAAGCCTCTCCACTGGAGCCCTTGCTTGGTTACAGAGGATGGCTGGTTCAGGCTCCATATTCCCCACTGCTAGTAGTCTTCTCTATGGTCACCCTCATGGATTCCAGGGAGTTTCCATTATAGTAGGACGTGGGGCATTCTGGCTACAACATCTGTCACCTTTCTGACAGCAGGATTCATTCAGCTGATCTGGCTGGCTAGGCAGGTAACCCCTTCCTCCCTCACTGTTCCACACACAACCCTCCAAAAGCTGCAAGAGGAAGACCTTTCCCAGTAGAGGAGGAACCATGTTTGGTCAAAAGTCTGCAAGTAGCTGCATTCTCCTGCTAGAACCTCCAAACAATCTCTCTCCTCACTCTTAATGTTAAGTTCCTCCCTGGACTTTAAAAGAATCCCCTTCTTCCCTTTAAGGCCCTGTCATGTTTTCCTGTCTGATATGTGGTGTCACTTTCTAATGGTCTCCCTTCCAGCTCAAGGCCTAAGCATGTCATTGAAGTTCTCTCTCCTAAAAACCTGTATCTCCTAAAGAAAATACCAGCTTCCTTTCCTATCACGACTGATGCAGCTACATTATCTAATTTTTTTTATTTAACACACAATAGATATGGTTCAGACAATGCCTCGGTAATGTTTTCTGGAATGAGCAATCTTTCACAAATGAGCATATATTTTAAGACAACTTTCAATTATGCATAGTTTATATTTTTTACTTAGTCAAAAAATTCCAACACAAAAGAAATTGCCTCTTAAAGATCTTATTTAAACTACCAATTAAAGTTGATTCATTGAAAATTAACCATGTCTGAGCAACTAGTTTTTTACTTCTTTATATTTGAGAAAAAAATTGTCGCAGGTGTCATGTGATACAACCTTGATCCCAGAAGACAGAGGTGGTCAAAGAAAAGAATCGCCAATTCTGTTTTTTCAAATATTTTCAAAGATTCTAATTTTTATACTCAAGCAGTATGTAAAACAGGCAATGCAGCATGACCACACAAAAGTTCGCTCCAGAGATGCATAGTGGTTTCTGTATTTCTAAGTCATAAATGCCAACTCTTATACTGCTAAGCCAAATATAGACATCATATTACTAAATCCATAAAAAGCCATGGACGACGTCCGGTGCCCTTCTCTAACTGACACTGTCGAACTACAGCTAGGAGGGAAGCTCCTTAGCAGTGAGGGCTACTCTTTGAAAGCCTAGAGCTAAAGTCATCCTTCATATGAAAGAAACTGAATGCTGTTTTTAGAAATTTTTTTTTGTCTTTTAAATTCTTTTAGGTAGCATTGAAAGCAATGGGTTTCACTGTGATTATTTCAAGACACATGAATCATTGACTCTGCACATACTGGTCACTGTTACCTTCTGTCTGCACTCATACACTGCTGCTGGTCTCCTTCCTGCCCCCAGGCCCCTCTTCTCCTTTCCTAGCTTTCTCTTTATTTTAATGTAGATTCAGAAGTGTAGAGGGGGACATATTTGGGTTTTTTCTTTTCTGTATTTGTTTTTCTCTTTTCTATGTGATCATCCTTTTTTGCTCCCCATCCCTCTCTTTGAATCCCTTCTCTACTAACAAAGCCACTCCATGTCATATGTGCCATGTGCCACATGATAAAAACATGTGACATTTGTCTTTCTGAGTCTGGTTTAGTTTGTTTAATGTTGTAATCTCTAGTTTCATAAGCTTTTCAGAAAATAAATAATTTCATAAAATTATTACAATACAAAAAACTTTTATTTATATATATATGACTGCATATTTAAAAAATAATACCCTAACAAATATAAAGATACAAATAATGATCAAGTCATTTAACACTTTAAGATTGACATATGCTGCACCTTAATTTACTTATTCAATATAGCATGTTTATATTTTATAGATATCAACACACCGAATCTAAAATTAACAGAAAGACAAATGTAGAGAATAGTCAACGCAATACTAAAAACAATAGAGTAGGAAGGTCACCATTATCTGATTTAGACACAGCACAAAACTACAACAATCAAAGCGGAAATTGGGGAAATAAAAGCACATTTATGGAACAGAATAGGGAATAGAGAACTCAGAAATAGAATTATACATTATAGCTATATTGATCATGTATTTTTACCAAACTGGAAAGGTAACTAAATGATGAAAAGAAAGTATCTCATGAATGATGACTTCAAAATCAGATAGTCACTCCAAGGATGAAACTAGACAGTGGCTCAGCAGCCTGTAGACTAAAGTTGATCACAGATGGAAGACCAAAATGGAAAACTAGCAGAGAAAGGGGAAACGAGATATCCAAATGGACCTAGTCTTTGTGAGGAAGCTTTAGACAAAACATTGAGACCAGAGCCACAGACAGTCAATGGTTGGTGAGTGAGGGAGAATTAATCTTAACTACGGTTATACCCCAGAACAGGCGACCCAACCCCTAGTCGGCAGATCTAAACACATATACACACCAGCAGTACTAAACAAACTCAGTGGTTTGTAGTTACATACACACCTACCAATTTGCACAGATATTAACATATACATAATGAAAGAAGAGCTTGTGCATTTGAAAGGGAAATGGGAAAACATAAGAGGATTTGGGAGGTGAGCAGGTGAACGGGGATGGAAATTGTGTAAGTACAGTACTCACGTATGATTGCTTAAAAAAATTATTAAATAGCAAGGAGTACTTGACTTTATCTCAGAAAGAGTCACTTTATTTCTCCTTCTCGCCCATCCCCCCTTCAGCAGCCACACAGATGGCTAGCTTCCTGCTGTCATCTCTCCAGTTATTCCTGTGACTTTAACGCTATAACCCCAGCACGCAAACTGAGCAGTCTGAGTTCAATTCACTAAAGCCAAGTAAAAGTGGAAGGAGAGACAGGACTTCATAAAACTGTCCTTTGCCCTCCAGATGAGCCCCACTCCACAAATAAGCTACAGGAAGTATAAATAGCAGGAGTTTTTTGTACGATGCAATATTACTCAAGTAACTACAGGGTAAACAAAGAACGTGTAAATTCAAAACAGCAATATTTCACTGCATGGTATAGGTTTCCCCAAGGAATCCCACCCAGAAAACTATGTTGTCCAGTTTAGAACACAGTCCTTTATATCTTAACAGAAAGGCAAAAGCAGCTAGTTTAGAATTACACTGTGTAGCAATCAGAGATACTACAGTGCCATCCCTGGAGGTCCCTCCCAACATTCACTGAAAATGAAGAGGTTTCTATGAACAACAGCCTGTTCTTTGCAGTCAGAGTCCATACTCTCCCACCCAGCCATATGAGCAAAGCACACGCTCCCTGCCAAGCTGCAACCAACAGGGATGACCCCTGACTTCACATATTCCCTTCAGAAGGCAGGCCCGTGGCTTATATCTGTGATAATCTTTACTTAAACATAATAGTTTACTGTGCATCTTTGAATTTCAAAGACTTTCCCTCTGTATCATTGTTTTGAAGCAGGAATATGATTTCACAGGTCATGCGATGCTTCTTGAATTCACAGCACGAATTTGAAAGGTAATGTAACTTACCTATGGTGATGAGGTATCGCGATAATTTCTTCCAGTCTAGAATGGAACCTGCCAAGACCTTTTGTAGATGCCTGAAGCCACGGGTAGTACCAATCCTGTGTTTACTGTGTTCTTCCATTTATACAGAAAACAGACTGGAGGGAACTGATGTTTAGACTCTGCTGAGTCTACTTTTTTTAGTTTGGAAGTCTGCCCTTAAAATGTGAACCTAATAGTAAGATAGCCGAATAGATCTCTTTGGTATTAGGAATACAACTTTGACTAAGGAAACAACAGAAGGTTTTGACACTATTTACCTGCCATGTTTTTTTTTGTCTATCACATACTTGTTAACCAAATAAAAATATGCGTTAAGCACTCCATGTGAAGAGACAACAGCCCTGGAGAGAAGCCAAGTAGTCACTAGGAACTTTATGTCCCTACTCAGGCCAGAGAAGGGGCACAGTGGAGTAACAGGTCTCAGGCACAGCATCAAGAGTGGCATCTCAAGAGATGAGGCAGGAAGACTAGGTGGAAGGACAGATGGGAAGAGATGCAGCAAGCATCTCATAAATAATATCATAAATGAGTGAAGGCTCCCACTTAGGTCTTTGCTACTTAGAGAAAACAATGTTTCCTAAGGCCTTAGGCCTTGAACCACCCTCTGCTTTGGAGTTCCTTTCTGCACTGCTGTGGTTCCTATTTCTTTGATGAGAAAACACATTCAAGTTTGTGGTATGGATAAGCCAGACGTAACAGTCAAATCATCATCTTTCTGACGTGTGGAACCAGACTGAAGACTTAACTTTCAACCCGTGAACCTTGGGGCACTTTTCACACCCAACAATAGCACTTACACCATTACGTACTTGGCACTTACCATACTTCCCACGGTCCCTGGCGCTCTGAAAAGCCAGTGCAGTTTGTTATGATTTTCTTTTCTCTGCAGAAAATGGCCTTATGGAACATTACTTATTTCCCCCCACACTCCCTAAGATAAAATAAAATGAATGAATGAGTTAGGTGAAGTATGTGTGTGTGTGTTGCTTTATAAAACTGGATTTTTATATCATATGAAAGCTAGATGCTTTTTTCCCCACAAAGTCAAACTTGAACTACTATGCCAGGTTCTCCACTCTAACATACACCAATGTTGCCCGGAAAGGTGTGTGCTTTGGAACTCATTCCTTCCCCAGGGACAGGGGAATGGGCTGCTAAGAGCCCTAAACATTCCAAGTGGCTGCTATCTCCCTGTCAATCCCTAGGCATTTTCATTTGCCATTTCAGGAGCGTGTCATCTCTAATTTGGTACTTTTGTTTTTGAAGCCATCACCCAGGAAACAGCACATCGGATAAGATACAAAGACTCTTGGTCTGTTCTTCCTTTATAATATTCTGCCTCTTTAGAGTGTACTGAATGTGGACGCAAAAGCTCATAGAGCCTGAGGAATTAGAGCTAAATATTTCAAACATGACACAGTACTCTGTGACTATCTCTTAAAACCTCTTGTTTAAAAATTAGAGAAGAGATTTCAGCAAACTGGAATGTAGAGATAGATGTTTAGGATTCACACACTGCAGTTTAGGCAGATGTCTTCCTCTGGATCAAGCTGCAAGTCACAGATGCTGAGTCCAGTTCATAGAGCTACATCTGTGCACATGACTCCTGTCTTCTTCAAACATGGTATACAAGTCCACTTAGAGCTGCTTTCCAAGTACTTCCAGTTACTTCCTTGCTAAGAATGCAATCAAAGACCTGTATGAAATTGGTTTTTACCATAAGAAGAAAATAAAAACAGACACATGACCTGAAGCAGCTGGAGCAGCCGCTTCTCAGGTTACAGCACGGTTTTGTGCGGTAGACCCTGCATTAGCCAGCTATGGTAGTCATTTCCTGTCACGTTAGCAAATGCCTAAACTGAAGAAAATTATCAAGGCAGGTTAGGCATGCAAAAGCTAGATGGATATCCACAGTCTTCCAGCATGAGAAGGTACTTCAGATGGGCTGTTGGAATTCTGTTGACAGGAGAGAAGTGGGAAACTCAGCGTTCAAGGGTTAAATGGACATAGATAGGGGAAATGGATGAGGAGGCAGCAGGGGGTAGGCAGTCAGAATCAAGGATGTATGAAGATATTTTATCAAAATTGGTCATTTTTCAAGATAAATGTATAACGCATTTGTAAAGGAATTGGAACAGAAGTACCATGCATGAGCGGATAATGCTATTCCCAGAAGAAACGGGTTACTGCGTGGTGCTCTGAATGAACATAGCCCCCATAGGCTCATGCATGTTGGAATGCTTGACTTCCATTTGATAGAACTGTTTGGGAAAAATGAGGAGGGCAAACCTGGTTCCAGGAGGTATGGTACTGGGTGTGGGCCTTGGTGTTCGCGCTTTCTGCTTCCTGTTTATAGATGAGGGTGTGAGCTTCCAGCTACTGCTCCTGTGCCATCTGTGTCCGTCTGCTGCCCTGCTTCCCATCACCATTGTGACGGTGCTGGACTTACCCTCTGAAACGGTCAGCCCCAATAAGCCTTTTATGCTGTCAATTCCCATGGTCGTGGTGTCTCTTCAAGGCAATAAAAAAGTAACTAACATCATAAATAAATAAAAATCATGGTGCCAGGAGTGGGATACCTCCCTATCAGTTATTGGTCAGAAAATCCCTAAAGGACCCCAAAATAACACAGCTATTGTCATTGTTTTAGATTACCTGCTATAACTAGATGGTAGGACCCTATTTTTGAAGATCTCACTCTCTTTGGACACGGGATATAGAGAGATTAACCTTGGCCCGACCAAGAAACTCTCTCTTTTGGCTAACTTACATACTGCAGAAGACACAATGCAGCCTTCTACCAAGGAAAAAAGACTAGCAGTCTTACACAATGCTGGACTCTACATGCTACAATACTGATGTATCAGGCAGGAAAGATGTATTCATTGGCCTAATGTCGGTTATAGGGGTAATCAGCTACTTTCTTATTAGATTTAGGGCCTGCTCTACAGGAAGGATTTCATGCCTGGTACAACAAATCTGGTCAAAAATCCATGACTAGGAAAATCATTGGCCTCAATGGGGATCACACTGTTGTTTTACCAAGTGGTTATTTCAGCAAACTGCCTGCTAAACATTTGTCTTTATGCACCAGATTTGTGCTGCCAACAACTTTGGTCACAGACGCCTCTTTTTACAGTGGGTAGCAGTTAACGAAGAGACTCAACACTGGTCAGAGTGTGAGTACTCAGCTGGGCCTGGGTTATCTCTGTCAACCTCCCCATCCAAGGCTCTAGAAGCATTTAAAAAAGAAGTTTAAATAATGTTAATTGCAGTGGGATAATGCTCTTGTACATTGTAAAGATTTGTCACTCATATTGCTTCAATAAAACACTGGATTGGTCAGTAGTAAGGCAGGAAGTATAGGTGGGACAACTGTACTAGGAGAATTCTGGGAAGAGAAAAGGCAGAGATGCAGTTATCAGCCAGATGCAGAAGAAGCAAGATGAGAATGCCTTACTGAGAGAAAGTACCAAGCCATGCGGCTAAGCATTGATAAGAATTATGAGTTAGGGGCTAGAGAGATGGCTCAGAGGTTAAGAGCACTGCCTACTCTTCCAAAGGTCCTGAGTT